>VXBB01018435.1:437986-482737 GCA_013399915.1 Illadopsis cleaveri
TTTTTTTTTTTCCCCCCAGCTCAATCTTAGTTTTTCTGTTGATTTCACCTGACTCTTATTGCAGACTTTGAGTGGCCTGATTTATTCCACCTGTCTTTGGTCCCTTAGCAGAGATACATCAGCAAGAAGCAAGAGTTGTTCAAGGTTCTCCTGTTATCAGCAGGAAGAGACTGGGATCTCTGCAGGGTAATTAATATTTTGGCTGTTGTAAAATTGCTCTGGGGAAGTACCTTTCCAGCTCTGGTAGCTACAGAGGGAGCCTATGGTGTTTAGCCTTCTGTTTTGGGTGCTACATGGAGACTTGAAGAATGGTATGAAGTGTTTAAATGTTCTTTCATTTGAAATATTTTAGTACATGTGTCTGCTTTGATTTAGGCATAAAATGCTTGTCTCTTGATCTTTGGTGTTTAAATGACTTGAAAAATCATAATTCTATGTAAATCTCTAATGCTTTGTGGGTATTTAACTAAGTATTATGGCTACCTCACCTGAAACTGCTGGAAGGAAACTAGTTTGTTTGCCCAGATGTCTGGCATTTTTACTGAATTTCTGCTTTCCTTCTATAATGATTTGGTTTCTATCTCAAGCCTCTTCCTCCTTATTTAACTTTTCTTATGCATGCAATGTCATTAGTATACCTCAATTCAATTACATACAAGGAAAATGAAGCATTAGGCACATCTATACTTTCGAATTACTCTAAGGAATTAACTGGTTTTATTGTGTTTTATTGTTGGCATAGGGTTTTGTTGAGCGAGATTGTAACACCACTGCATGTGCACTTAGTTATTTTAGAATTAAGTTTATTTTGGTTCTGATTGTACTTTTTAAAGAGAAGCAATTCATCAATGGCTGCAAATGCAGTCCTTTGCAGCACTTCCTTTCTATTTAACACCTCCAGTATTAGGAAATGGTGTCTTGTAAAAAAATAACTGACAAAGGCTACACATCAATACATGGGAGTGGTATCATGAATCTTTCAAGAAAAAACAGCTGGTTTGTATTAATGTGCAAGGATAAATGACTTTCACATCATAAAATATTGAGCAACTCTACAAGGAAGCCCTGATTTTCTTCCTAGTGAATGATAATACATTTTCAGTAAATTCTAGTTACTTCATAGAGAGACTTGGAAGACCAATATCAAAATAATGAGCTATTCATAAATTGGCTATGTTAAATGCATTGTGACATCCAGCAATAAAAGTAAATTATTTATTTTATATAGAGAACATGTTGTAACAGCCTCCTCCTCCAGTTAAGAAATCCATTAAACTCCTTGGTGTATAGTCAATTGGATCACTTCTGTACTGAGATACTCCTATTTCTAATAAAGAGTAACTGCAAAATGTAAAAATATTTTTAATATAATCCTATTAGTTTCTTAAAATGGTTTTATAGCCATGCAATTTCTTAAAGCACCATTTAACTTTAAAAGCTTCAAGCATGCCTATAATTAAGAGATGAATAGTTCTTTCATAGGAGCAAGCTGTAAAAAGACCCCTCAGCTACAACTGTAATGCAGATGCTGTAATGAAACCAGAAAACAGTGAGTGAAGTGGGGAGGGACAGGCTGAGAGCCACATTCAGGAAGGGCTTTTGAAATTAAAAAAAAAAAAGTGTACTTTATAACCATTAGAACAAAGACTCAAAAAATAGTGTAGGAGTGAGAAGGAAAGTGGTTGGGAAGGACAGTGAGAAACAGGGAGTCCACAAGCTGGCTTCCATCTTTTGCATAAAATAAAGCTGGTAATTTGGAACTGAATGATGACAGGACACTTTTGCTTTAATGGTTGCATATCCTGAGGAGAAGCAGAAGCTCAAAGGTCTGTGTTTATCTTTTTGTACAAAATGTCTGTCTTAACACAATACCTCGTGTGTTGTTACTGCTTTACAAGACCTTGTGTGTAAATGACAGAATTAAGGTGAACAGATAAGAGATAATTATAATGAGATGAGTGTCACGTGGAGGTTTGCATCCGCAGTGGTTTTCACAGACCTAAATAAATTGATTTAAAACTGGTTTTAATTACACTGGTAGGACAGCTGTGTGCTGATAGGGCATCAGTTTCTGTGTTTTGTCATAGCCAAGGGGCTCTTAGTGTGTATGATCTACTTACACATTATGCAATCCATAGGTGTGTTAACATAATCAACTGATTAAGGTAGTGAGGCAAGTCTAAAAACCAAAACAAAATCACATAAAGAACCAGATTCTCCTTTCCTTTACACTGAGATGATTGAAATGGTTTGATGTAAATTAGGACTCACATTGCTGTCTAGAAAAAAATCGGCCAACAAACTTATTTTGTGAGAAATAATTCTGTATTTTAAACAATGGAACAATATGAAGTGGGAATTATTAAGTAATAAAAAAAAGACCCAAACACCAGAGCACTGATATCTGATATGTCTCATAATTACAGAAACTACTTTGTTGGATATGCCATCTTAGGGAAATTTAATTGGCTTATGTCTCCGTTTCTGAAGCACAAATAGACCTGTCTCTAGCTATGATTTTATTTGGTTGTTTTAAAGTTTTAAGTTAGTGTTGTAAGGATTTGTAGCAGGTATATGTATAGAGTAACTTAAAGATGTAAATTATAAATTTACTCATGTTTCCGCTCTTATTTAAACTTCCAGTTTATGAAGTCACAACATGATCCATATCCACACCATAACTTCAGTGGAAGAGAGAGGCTTTTACTCCCTTTCAAGAAAGAGAAACAGATTTCATATCAGGACCAGATGTAATACCAGTAAGTTCACTTTTTCTCTGAGAAAGACCTTTTTCCAATGGATACAAATCCTAAGTGGTCATTTTGCTAGTATTTGTTTATATTTTCTCTACTCCATTGTGATGTGGAGTTGTAATTTCAGCAGAAAAGCTGACTAAACAAGCACTGCCCGACTAAAAAAGTAAATGTCAGCTGCTTTTATAGTGGACTCTGCTGTTTATAAACACCAGTGTCAACATTCTGCTCAAAATGCATTTGCAATAATTTAGTTTTTCACAATGCATTTCTTCAGAGCACAGCACAAGGCTTCTGCACAGTAGATTGCTGAATTAATTCTCAAACTTTATACTGAAAGCTGAAAAAGTTGTTACAAAGTGATCCTTTATTTTTAGCTCTTATTATCAAGATTTTGATCTTTAACCTGTTTCAGTAACGTTTACTTAAATACCTTTTGCCTGTGAAGCAATCCCCTCTAAACTGTGATTGTTCTCTCTCTGTCCAAGGCTGTTTGCTTCACTTCTGGCAGTTGACAACACAGGAAGTTCCTCAGGAGAGGATGTTGATGTGTTGTCACAGTTAGTATTGCTTTTAGGGAAGATGAAGCCAAACCACAGGGCTTGTCTGCAGCATCAGCCCTAAGGAACCATGGAATTCACCTTGGATTTTGCTTAACTGAAGTCTCTGCCTTTATTGCTAAATAATAAAGCAGTTAGGGAGCCCGAGGGCCATGGGTCAAGCAAGCTGGATTCCTGATGCTCCACACTGCTCAGTCATCACTTACTTTCTGTGCTCAGCTTTGGGCAGCACCTTGTAGCTTTTCCTCAGCTTTAGTTTGTCAGAAAGCTCATTTCAGAAACAGGGTGAAAAAGGGACAGTGGATAGCACTGCATGGGGTTTGGTTCAACAGCATTTATATGCACTGGTCTGTGGGTGCAGTCAGAATCTGGTAGAAAAAGGAAAATGCAAACCAATGTGAAGACAAACAGAATAAGAGATACTAAGTGAGCTTGGTTAGACATTGTTCCTTTTTTAATGTCTGATTAGAGTAACTGACTTTTAATTTTTGAGTAAGGTGATACTACTTTCCAATTAATGACTTACATAAGTGTGAGCTATTTCAGGTATCTTGGCAAACTTCGTGGAATGAAAATCTTAGCCAGGGAGTACTGCTCTAGTACTGATAGGCCAGCTGCCTGAACACAGGTCAGGACACTCCACGAGTCTCTCCTCCATGAAAACATTTGTTTTGGGAGCTGCCCATGAGCAGTACTCATTAAAGCTAAACATCTTGATTATTAGTGTTATTCAGAATTTCTATGGCATGTTTAAGGGCTTGGAAGCAGGGCTGGAGGCTTGAAGAAAAAATGTAACGGTGTCTAACGATGACTAATTGCATTGATAAAATTCATGATGTGTGACCTTCCTGGTAGGAAGTTAAATTCCCTTAAAGAACAGGACAGTGGGTTGGGAAGGGATGCTGAGGAATGTGCATACCACAAGCTTCAGCTATGGTACAACTATGTTATTTCAGGTTTTCCTTTGGCTTGATGGCCCCAAGTCCAACAGTAGTGTCCAGGTAAAGGTAAGCTCAGGGGTACAATGACTGGAAGGTGTCTGGAAATTCCAGGTGAGTCATGAGAAGCCCAACTGCCTTATTAGTTGTTTATTTTATCTAGTCTGAACCCTGTATGGAGCACTTTTTGGATAAAGTTTCCAAAGCCATTATTTTCTCTGCTGTGGCTTGAGAAACACTAAACATTTGGTTTTCTAGAAATCAGAATCGATCTCTATGAGAAATCTCAAGGACTCTCTACCACAGACAGAGGTAGTTTGGGGAAAGGATATGTGGAGGCAAAGCTGGGGTTTGTATGGAGGTGTTAACTTTGATGAGAATTTAAAAGATCTGTATCTAGATGGAAAAAAAAATCACATAAAAGGGTGTGAGAGCAGGATCTGCTCTCTCTTTACTAAGGATATAATGTACAAAAATAGTGCAATGATTGATAAGAGACAGTAACAATTTTTGATTTCAGATAGATATGGAATACAGTAACATATTCCATATATATGGACAGTCTGTGATGAAGAAAAATACTTTAAGGACTTTTTGGTTAGTCCTTTCCTACTTTTCCTACCTATTGCTTGATAGTACAGTTCTCCCTTTCCTAAGTGTCCTTTAAATTTCACATAATTTCATATGTCAGATACTTTCATATTCAAAGAACAATCAGATCACTGTACCCCTGGACAGTATTTCCTCCCCACAAAAAAAGCCAGGATGCGCTTTTGATTGCAAGGATCAACAGAAATTTATGTCAGCTGCATGAAAACATAGTACAAAAGACTCATTTTGCCATGTAGATGATATCTTTGAAAAGAAAGACACAGCATAAAGGTTGTGGGAACAGCGTACAAAAAAAACCCATTAAATGCTGATTGGAACAGGAGTTCTTCATTTAGACTGCTGTAAAAAATGCATGAAATGTAAACTAAGATATTGTAAGGGTACACCTACCTTTATTCACCTTTTTAAATATAAAGATGGTTTGGGAAGATTTATTAACTATGCAAGTTAGACCATTATTTGAATGGATTCTCTGGTTATCCATATTCACTGACTACCCAATTTTTTACTTTTAAGAAGGAGCAATGTCTTCTGTAAAACCACATCCACTCAGAATGAGATTTTTGTGCTCAGAATACAACTTCAGTGTTTCTGAGAGGTGTTTATTGTAGATACAGTGGCTGCTTGCTTTACAGGCATTTTCAATACACTGAGTTTCATTGTATACTCAATATGTCTTGTCAAGGAAGTCAGAGCAACACAAGCTAAATATTTTTTTATTATTAAATATTTTAGAGTAATATAAAAATAAAGTACCAGCATAATGCAATTTACAACAGGGAATAAAAAAACCAGCCATATCTTACTTGACCTAAAATTGTCATCTATATACAGAAGCTTAAAAAACTCCAACCCCAAAACCCCTTGATTCATTACACACGAGGTTCTCTGGTTTTCTTTTCTTTCACCATGGAATTAAAGCATAGCCCCCTTTTGGAAATGTAGTTTAGCTGGTTGTATTACGAGTCCTGGTTTTTGGATCATCCATTCTATCCTGTCATGTTACTACCAGATACAAGAGTCCAGCACTTCAGCAGATACACAACAGTGATGAATCTCATGTTTTAAGAACACACCACATCCAGTCTGCCCAAGCAAAGTCCTTGTGGGTCACAAGGAACATCAAGGCAGTGCTTGGTGGTTTAGACTGTAGGATGAAGCTAAGCAGAACAAAAAACATTTCTCAGTAACAGGTAATTGAAAAAAAACCCCAAACCATCCACCAAATGCTAATATGTATAAAGCATCATGGTTGCTCCTGATATAAATTTTGTGAAATACCACTTTGAAATGTTAAAACACTTTGTGCAAAAAAACCAGGTTTCTTCTAAAAGCATGCTGGATCCTTCCAAGTCACACCCAGGGTTTCCATCCGGGAAAGAGACGGCTCAGATTTTTAGGGTCCATGGCCTGTTGTATGAGGAGGTTCACCTGCCCTCCCACACTGAGCACTGTTCCCTCCTCAACACCTTTCAGCTTCTCCTGAAGTCTCATCAGAACACGCTCAGCCACCTTGTTAAAACTCTGGTCATCACTGCTGGCAGAATAAAAAAAGAAAAACAGGTGCTCTAGGTATGGACCCTGAACGACATCCAGCAAGAAAACGATAAAGCAAGGCAACAGTGCAGCAAGATGAGAGTAAGAAAAAGATATTGCACCTGGCTTTTCTTTTAGGGTCTTGTGGATCAGTACCAAGTGTAGAGCTCATGTCAGCCTCATCCTCTGGCCTCTGCTGCAAATACAAAGCTTTCAAGGGGTTCATGGTCCAGTCAAAAAGTGGATCATAGAGCAGCACCTACACAGTAAACGAATCTCTTTAATTTCAGCTGTTAATTACAGCTAGGTCAGTGTCCTAGCACTGTTGGAAGTGCTCACGCTAACCATGATATTAGGAGGGTTAGTGTTCTGGGTTGGTTTTATTTTTTTTAATCAATAGAATTGGGCTAAATTGCTTAGTAGATGATCTAACAACAAAACTGCCTCTGATCACTTGCAGGTATTTGTGTTGTTCATACTTCACAAAGTTTTGCCATCAGTCCCACCTCAGCAGTGACTAGGTAATTTTTTAATACACTGCTAGGCACTAAAGAGAATTATTAGCTTTTAATGCACTCTATAACCTGCTTTCAAAAATCAGTTTCATTCTCTTCTTTGTGACTTATGCAAAGAGGATTTAATTCAGTCAGTATTACTCCTGCTGGGAATGTTGCACTATGGCTAGAAGCATGTAAGTATTGAAGAGGGAGAACTGCCTGAAAGGAACAGTTCCCATAGAAAATGCAAACTGATTATAACTTTATCAATGACTACATGAATTAAAAAATATGACCAACACCACTATGTTCTAATTCAGTACAAAACACCCAAAATGAGTATTTGATGCATATGAAGACAAAGACAAGAAACTGAAGACATTCTAGCAGGTTACTGTCCAAAAGAATGAAAAAATGCTTACCTCTACAATAGTCAACAAAGCTTCTTGAGAATTTCTCATAACAGCCATTGTTTTCTCACAGCATCTAGAAAATATTTTACAGTATTTTAGGTTGTGTTTGGTAAAATGAAATTGTATTTTTGTAATTTAAATTATGGATATTTGTACTCTACTTAAAGTTTAATTTCTAACATAGGAGTAACCTCTCTGATATTTTCACTTGGGAAAAAAGAGAAATTTAGACATGTAAAACCAAGAGAAGACTGTGTAGTTCAGTGATTATCCTCTGGAAAGGGATGACCTGTTTCACTGTCTGAAATATTCTGATATGCAGAATTAACCACTGAGTTAAGACTGCCTGTTAGGGTGTGCCACAATGGCAGAATTGCTTGGCTGGATGAAAACATGTGCCAGGGGTGCTCTGGAACACACTGGAGAATCTTGGTAGCGTTGTTTTCCATGAAATGAGCAGATCCAGTAGCCAGACTACAAGCAATTTCTGAAATCTCCTCAATGACTTCTGATGCAGTAGTGGTTACCTACATTCACTCCCAAGCAAACTAAGCTCCTGGAAGGAATGCCAGATTATCCTATGGGACAGGTCCTCCTGTGAAAAAGGGATCAGGCCTCCTGTCTCCCTCAGGACAAGAGCACACGCACCAACGTTAACTGAGCACACTCAGTTACAGCCATGACTTGTTCACCACTTACACCTGTGCTGTTAAGTACAAATCAGGCTGGCTGAGGCAGAAACAGCATCTGCACCAGTGCCTTTGATACTCTGATTTACTTCAGCTGGAGGCCAACAATTCATGTTTTTCTGTATCATGGGTTCAGAAGTAATACCAAACTGTGAGTTTGACAGCATCATCTTGAGACTAGAAGTGGCAGTGACTGCTCCTTCATGGGACAGAGATATACTAGGAACTACTTATTAACCTTAATTGCTGCCTTAAAAAGATAACACCTACACTATGTACTTTTTAAAAGACATGAAATTTGGGGGTTGCAAATATTACTTCATGAACATCATCGAAGTCTGGAATGAGAAATGTCCTGCTTTTTAGGAATCCCTGGGGTCATTCACAGAAGGTAGGATGGACAGAAACTCAACTCATTTGGGATTCTTTTTGGGTTTTTTTGCAGTCCAGATCTATTATGGGATTTAGATTTTGCATGTGCAAAGTAATATATGATCCAAAAGGGGAAAAAGATTCCAAATTACATACATAAAACTAGACAGAAATTAGAGTCAAAACAAATTGGCTCAAAGACATTTAAGAGCTCCAAATATATAATATAGCTCTGAAAGAAATACACAGTTCTGAAGGAAAAAAAGATCATTCTGAATCAACACTTAGCTGGAGCCTTTGGAACCACTGAGCCCTCCCTGAATTCCACAAGAGGGTGACAATAACCCATTAACAAGTGAACAATATGAAACACCGAGCAACAATAATGAACTTGCAGATGATTATATAAATAGGAGCACAAGAGTTAAAGGTCAGCATTTAGGTTTGGGTGTTACCAGCTGAAATCTGAGTCCCCTCTCAAGCAGCAGAACTATTTAACATGTAACAATCCCAATGCTGGAGGTACTCTGCTGCCTCCTTATCCCTGTGCACTTGAGGAGCACTGACCTTCTGAAGACCCCTTCCACGCCGGTGATGCCCATTCCATCCACAATGTCCCTGGTTAACCGAAATGGAACAGTCTCTGGTGTGGGAAGGATTTTGCCTTGCTCAAAAGCAACCCCTAAATGAAAGGATAATAAAAGTTAAAAAAAAAAAAAAGTTAAAGAAAAATGAAGGTTCTCTTGCTGTCCTACTTACCCAGATCTATGTGCACCAGTTCTGCTGTTTGCTCATCTATCAAGATATTCTGAACATGTCTGTCTCCAAGTCCAAGAATGTAGCCAACTGAAACAAAAATATAAGTGCTGAAACCATGTCATAAAAACCACAGAAAGCCTAAGAAAGGTTATTGGTATAACTGTAATAGGTGAAAAAAAATTAAAAGTGAAAATATTTCTGCCCCCATATATAGATATTGCCCAAGGAAAGAGCAAATGCCATTCCACAAATCCAAAAAGAAAATGTTGACTGAATGAAATTGCAGAAAGGTTATTCTCATACAGATGTGCATTGTTTTACCTGCTCCACAGATTTCTTTCCCATTTCTACTTGTAGATCAAAGTTTATCAAATAATATTGCAGCTTAAAAAAAAAAATTAAAAGCAAGTGCATAATAAAATCAGGTTTTGTTATTACTTGTTATCATTATTTTGTTATTATGATTTGTTATCATTAGCAAACCCCCCAACAAAACAACTTTTGTCTAAATCAGTTTTAAAAATTTCCAGCAATCCAAATTATAAGATCTTGTAAGCCTATGTAAGCCTCATGTAAGCCTATTTCAGTGCTTTACTGTCTTTAAATGTAGAAAAACTCCAAACTACATTTCCCTTATTGTAATTTACACCTGTTAATGTTTTTATTAGCTGATGGACATGGACAGCAGTAGTATTTCCTACAAAAATCTTTCATCTGAATTGTACTCAACTGCAGATTTACTTCTTTTTTTTTCTTCAGTAAAAAGGAAGTGCACAAACATGTTACCTTCTAGAATGGGATCTCCTAACAAATGTCTTTCAGAGACTCAGTACAGAACTGAGTCATCAAAAGACAAAAAAATCCACAGTACTTACATTTAAGTATTTCTTTTTCTTTATCATGACAGGAAAATCAAAAGGAAATATCCCAGAGCTTAAATAACNGCTTACATTTAAGTATTTCTTTATCATTACAGGAAAATCAAAAGGAAATATCCCTTAACTAACTTAGCTTAAATAACCATTTCAGCCATGGATAATAATGCCAGTACAAAGACAGTAAAAGACTGAGCTTTTCAATTCAGGTAAAGCATCAGAGGCTACACGTGAAATGAATAAATGTTAAACAGAAATAAAGTCAGGTAAAAAAACACAAACTACCAGAATCTAAGAAAGCAAACCACTATAAAAACAAAGAAACACAGAATTTAATTCTTCTCCAGTAAAAATAGGTGTGTGGAGGAACAAATTACAAATCTTAATTACAAAACGAATGCTGATGTTTTTGCTGGCCTTTTTTGCCCCCCACTATGCCTTTTCTGACATGTGACAAAAGCAGGACAGCCACTATGTCTGAAATGGTATAAACTCTTTGGTTGTGCAACCTAAAAAAACCACTGTAAATAATCCAATACCTATGGAAGATGTAGCCACACTGCGAGTGTATGCCAGTCGTTTTTCAAACCACACAGCTGGGTCCAGGAATTTCTCCATGCAGAAATACCGGAACACAGGTTGAAAATTCTCACAGACTTCCATGAAGATTCTGTATTTCTCTTCAGAATGTTTCTTTTGGGCATCCTTTAAACACAGAAGAAATGTTTTAAACATGATTAACTGCTTCAGAAGAAAATTACCTCTTCCTTCCTATCTACCCACCTCCTCTCCATCAAATGCTGTTCTCACTTCTTTCTGAGCTAAGAATTACTGTCTTTTTTTGCAGCAATTATTAATGCACCTATCTGCCTTACTAAACAATTCTATTTCCATACACAACTCAGAGACTAAAAACCATGGGAAACACCACTCCTATTTCCTTGATGCAGCAGGTTCATGTATTTTATAGGCATGTGCAGGTAAATGGATCTTGTTGGGAGACACTTCCTTTCTTTGCGCTCTGTTCTGGTGCCTCTGCTTATCTGATGGCCTCGTGTCACTGTGAGAAAGGCATTCTCACTCATTCCCACACAAAAGCTCCACAAAGCCAAAATTAAATCTACTTTTATCCTGTTACCACTGTAGCAATTTGAAAGGAAATACATTCTTGGACAATCATGGGTATATAAAGTAACAGGTATACTTGTCTGCAATTTTGTAAACTTATCGTGAGGTGATCAGTGGAACTGAACTGAAAGTCTGAATATCTACTCATTCATTATTAGAAATACCAAAAGTATAGTACATAGTTCTCTGTAAATTCCACCCCCCCCCACCCTCCTCCAAGTAAATATTATGAATCAGCTAATTTTTTGGTATTTTTTTAAGTTATTTGGACTCACCAGCAATATTTTATGACACTGAATACTGGAGTAATCCTTTGGCCTGTATCTCTTGTGAGCTCCTTCTTCAGTATTCACAAGGAACTCTCCAATGGGAGTTGTTCCTGAGCACCACTCCAGAACTCCACTTCTCTGGGAAAGGGGAACCACCTGGAAAAGCAAAACCATGGAGGGGAGGGTTCTACACACATCCTGAATGAGCTGATGAATACACATCCTGCAGAGCTTGAGTGCACGTTTCTGTTTTTTTAAAAAGACAAAGAAGGCCAAACCATGCAGCTGACCACAATATATCTTCCAAATACACATGTATACATGTATAAAAATCCACTCAAATTTTTTCTACCTAATAATTGCATTTTTTTCCTAGCCCAGAGAACCTTCCACTAGACATGTCAGCACAGCCTAATGATCAGCTGCTGCCTGTTTCCTTCAATTTTCTTTTCTTATGAAAGTCTCTATTTCATAATAACCCATTCTAATTTTCCCTGCTGTCACTCATTTTTACACCCATAGAAACCTGCGTCTTACTTGTAAGTTATTAAAAAAATGAGACTTTAACTCCATCTGAGAATTCTTAAAACCATGCTAGCAATTCAGATAAGCACCTTTAGAGATTCCAGAGTGCATATTTCTCATTTGTCAAAGAGAAGAGCTTATACTTCGAGAGTACTTATTCAGAGGTATTATTCACAGGTATTATTATAATCCCAAGTACATAACAGAGAAAGAGGAAGGAAAAGTTTGTTTAAATACATTTTCTGCATTCACAATAAGAATTTATTGCAATTCTTATTCCCAATTCCAATTCCAATACGATTTGGAATCGTATTGCCAATTCCAAAATAAACCAGTTCAAATTCTGCATGAAAGACCCTAGGTGGGACTTCTGAATTCACTTGTAAGGAATATTGCAAGACTAGAATTAATTACTAATTAAGGAATATCACATGGCAAATTAATGAGAATTCATAAACAAACTTATATGTTCAAGTTTAATGACTAGCAACTTTCAACTTAATGACAGTGCATTACCTAATTTCTTTTCAATTACAAGTTCATATAAATAAATCTTTGAAGAGTATTTAAATATATATTGGACATCAAGAAATTTATTTTAATGATTTGAAAAAATCTAAATTGTAATAAATATATTGTTTATTCCATACCTTAAGGCACAGTGGCTATTTTAATAGCACATAAATAAAAATCCTTTTATATATTGCTTTTGGATTAAAAAGAGGAGAAGGGGGAAATATGCTTTATTTCTCTGCTGCTACAGCTGTTCAGGGTTACCTTGTATCTTCGGATATTCAATTTCCTCTTCCGTGTTTCAGTGTTTTGCTGGAGCAATGTATTGCACATCTGGAAAACTTGTTGCATGACAGCATCTTGTCTCAGGTCATCACGCCCCTTCAGCACAAACAGAAAAAGCAGTTCAAAAACACTTCTCAGCATCCATTTCTTGCTCAGCAAGTAAAAAAAATATTTAAAAAATTGCACAAAACACAAGTTACTTTTCCACAATAATCACTTGTAATAAAATGTAATTAACAGTTGTTTTTTCTCTGTACTTGGTTTTCTGTTAGTGCTTAGCTGCTTAAACAGAACCGTCATTAACTGAAATCACCTTTCTCTTTTTTTATTTTTGACAGATGTTATTTGATTCAGGTTTCAACCAACCTACGTATCTTATGGGTCTTTTTAAAACCAGGCGTTTCATTCACCATTATTTTAGCAACCCAGGACACAGGTGAAGCAGCATCAGTTGGCACTGCAGTTCTGACTGCTGGATGCAGATCTAGTGATTGATGCTTCTCTTTAAAGCTTTCAAAACTAACCCATACTCAGCAGCAAAACAGAAATCTCCCAGCAACTGCCCAATGTTTGCATTCAAAGAGAGAATGAAGTCAGCTGAGTCTAGGGAGAAATAAATTTTTTTAGAGATTTTTACTTCTATGTGCATACTTCTGATTGTCTCTGAATTGCAAACACTTTTTTATATGGGGAAGAAGAAAGGAGGTATTTAACACAATATGTTGATGGGTTTTATTTGCAGTACACTTCAGGTCACCAGCTGAGACATGACCAGGCAAGTCTGGCAGTTGTCAGGTAAGCTGCTGGATATTAATTACATGCACTGCTGAAAAATAATTACAAACATATTTAATATCATTATTTATTATTTGTATTATATTACTTATTAATACTTTGCAATTTTGTTTATTAAAGCATTCCTCAACTGAGAAAACTGACAGTGAAGTGTGAAAAGTCTGCTCATGGTACAGAAATGATTCATGAGAAAACTGATAGGAGAACTTAAAAAAAATGCAGCACACCAAGTCTCTGAGATGTCATTACAACTGACAGAACCAACCTTAACAAGCTGCCTCCTTTCTTTACCATCTGATCCTACACAATCTATTATTTTAGGAAGATTAATGCCTCCTGCTAAACGAAATTCTCGCTTGAAAGAACTTATTGTGACCAGATTTTCATATTCTCCTGTGGGATCCACCTGAAATTAAAAATATATTTAAAATCAATGTAAATATTACCTCCACTTCACTTAGACAAAGCAGTAATAAGTTGTTTGCAAACCTCATTAGCAGACTATATGCTAAATATTAATATGAGCATTCCATCACCTACAAGGATAATACCACAAAGGCTATGAAAATATGCTGAGCAAAGGATTATTTTTGATTCCTCCTTGTCCACCTCACTGGTAGAGGGGACATGGTGCTGCAGACTTCCACTGAACAAGCTGTGACACAATGTTAGCCTGTCCCAGCTAGCACTGTCCCAGGAAACTGCTCACATATGGCTGGGGAGCCTTAGGCTTAGACTAGGCTGCAAATGGACCCTATCTACAATCCCAAACCTGCTGCAGGGTACAGGATCTGTACCTCAGCCACCCCCTGGATCTTCATGCCCCAGAGCAACCCTACTCAGTCAGCTGTAAGGAAACACTTCCCCAGCAGGCTACATCACAGACCTGCAGCCATTTCAGTCAGTCTGTACTGCAGGAGAAGAAAGGCAAAGAAAAGATCGATCAAGTTGTAGAAAGGGGCAACACCTGGGGCCAACTGGAGCCCTACAAACAGATGTTATTTAGCATGAGTGGCAACTTCTGGCCTCTTAAGTCAAATACCTTAAAGCATTCCCTTGACTTTATAGACACAGCCTAAGGGATTTCAACATGAGGAATTCTGGCTTTGCAATATTTAAATTTAGATGCTGGCCCAAAAAACAACTGAAAATGCACAGTTTCCCAGGTGGAGCATGAGGCATCAAGAGGTGAGTGCCTGTGCACCCATCCAGTCAACTGCTTATGCCAATGGGAATGGATCATTCCCCATTACTGAATGGTAAAAGCATAGGAACAGCAGAAGAGGCAAGTCTAATGATTCTCACACCTTTTGTGACATTCAGTGCCTCCCTGAAACTCTGAGCTAGCACCTACAATACAGGAGATTCACAGTCCTAAATCTTCTGTATGAGTTAGGTAGCTCACTATGATACCACCTGTTGATAATGAGAGACTACTCAGAGTACAATAAAACACTATCCAGCACACATAATGCTGGGGATAAGGTCTTCTAAGGAAACCATCTCACCCTGCACCTCCCACCTGAGAAGAAAGTATCCGCATAGGTGGACCTGTAAAAACCATGGGAATTGGATGAAGAGATGACTGCCATTACAAAGCTTGAAGATGATTCTATGCTCCTGTGATGATGGTAATATAGTGTATATTTTTTCAACTTCAGTCACCTTAATTTCCATGGTAGGAACAGCAACATCCTCCAAGTTCTTCAGTTTAATAATTGGCTGGTCAGCTGGAATACTTATTCCTTCTGTAATTAAGAAGAATTAATATTTTTAAATCCAGACTTATAAAAATACACCTGAATTGACAAAACCTAGCTTACATTGCTTTTGGGACTCAGAAACTCACTGGATACTTTCACTGCGCTGAAGATGACCACAGGACAACTGGTGATTTCTGGAGTTGCATACTAAGGATCTGAGCCCTACAGTGCAAGTAATTACTGTGACTTTTAATCCAGACTACATTCTATATCTATCAAAAATAGAACACAATGCTAGTACCGCTTTCAACTAGATATCAGTATTTAGAAGTACACTTTTTAATCTGAGAAAATAAAACCTATCTTCATTATTAAAACAAAAAATAGTTTTCCCAAGACTTACTTCTTTGAGATTTCCATGGACTAGAATCTAAATTTGCTAATGTGATGTAAGCATCACAAAGTGCTTCGATGTCTCTAACCATACGAGCTCTTCTTTTCCTTACAATATTCATTATAGTGCTAGCAGCTTCCATTCTGTCCTAAAAAACCCAACGGAATACAAACATCAGATCTTGTAAGCTACACTTTTTAATATTAAAGATGCATCATAACATGCAGTCAATTAAATACAATTGAGATATGTCGTATGGAAACAGCAAACTGCAGCACTGGGCAGCCCTTTGTGACATGCCCTGAAATAATTAGAAGAAAAAATTCTGTGCTGTTGAATCTGAGATAATGAGTAATGTAAAATATTCCTGGGGATGGAGAGGGAACAAACTTGACCAGGTAAAGTGCAAAAAAACATGCAAAAATTCTTCAGAAATAAGGACAGGCAGATTTTTAGATGTTCTTCCACCATCAGCCTGCTTCTGTTATTTTGTCCAAGTGAAGAAAAAAATCTGGTATGCAAAAGACAGAAACCTGTCCATGCATTTCTTCTGTGCCTGGCTCTGAGAGTCTTAGTTTAGCATAATCCCACTTCTAAGGGATCACAAAAGAACTACAGATGTGAAAGGCAAAACATTAAAAAAAAAGCCACATTATAAAGTGGTGAAAAAATGTATCAGTGCAGGGTAAGAGGACAATGACAACCAATCTTGTGAGGCCTACAGTGATGGGGGAAAGAAGGGGCAATACTTTAGATGTGGGAGGATTCCAAAGACAGGTTAAACAAAAATTAAGCAAAAACAACATTAACATGAAACCACAGTTCAGCATTACCCATCAGCTTGGCTTTTAACATACCAAGGACCAAAAGATACCCTGCACAAGGCAAATTGCTTAGATGGAACACATTACCACTCAAAGCAGAAAAAAATACCAAATTCAGTATGTACATCCAACAATAAAGCCACTCAAGTCTCTTGCATCTAAAATCCCTTTTACAGAATGACACATCAGGGACTTTTATCACAGAAGTCTGCAATAATCAGGGCTATTTGTGGCACAAAACATTAACCATATTTTGTTCAACCCTGTAATGATCTCTTTCAATAATAATTACCTATGTATGCACAAAAGGGGGTTTTAAATTATTAAAAGTACTGTTTCCCTCCTACTGCTTCTTAACAAAAGTATGCTGATGAGCTCTATACTAAAATACCCCTCTACATGTTTTGGTTTTTTTCATTTTTTAATAAAATTAAAAGATTGAATATGATTAATGGAAGGTTTTGTAGTTACCACATCAAGCTGGGAGATTTCTTTTGGTGCATTTTTAATTAACTTATTTCTTCTTATTGCATCTGGTTTTGTGAGGAGTTCATCTTTGTTAGCGTTAGCCAAAGCTAATATTATAAACAAAGTATGATGTGGATGATCCAGTGAAATTCGAGACATTAGCTGCCAACAAAAGAAAAAGATCCCATTATTGAAAACAGCGCAGAAGAAAAAGCCAATACTTAATTAACATTATTATTTCTTTTTAACATCTAAGGTTCCTAAGATGAAATACAAAGTAATGCTTAGACAGTATTTCCAAAACTGAAAAAACTTTTCAAGTATATTTCTATAGCTGCCTAAGGCTACTCTTATACTACAAGAAAATCAATTACGTAGAAATGAAAGAAGTCCCCAATCCTATTCCCACCATACTGATTTGGCATCTCTCATTTTTAATACACCCTATCAGCTACGTAACTTGTTTAGCTGTAACTGCTCAGAGGAAGGTGGATATTGTTTAGAAGCAGGCACTACCAAGCCAATCAAGATATCTTTAGATAAGAAAAGCAAAAATTACATTATTCAAAATTTCATGGAATCCTAAACCACCCATCATCTTAGTTCCCATGCGAGCAGCTAGCTGGTACATCAGAGGCAAGAACTTGTATGAAGGGATCTTCTGGGCATTTTCCTGTAGGAGAGAAAACTCAGTTAGAGAGCTGTACTAAACACCTGACAAAAACTGCAATAATAATAATAATAAAATACATTTTTTTAAAATTAAGAATTATCATGGCTCTGTGATCAAACAGCAATTTGGTGAGTATCACATCATCTTGGCTCATGTCTCCGAAATGTTCCAAGTCCTTCATGGGAGTACTATTTTCTATTCTACCATCCATGGCTTTTCACCTGCATATGTATATATATATATATGTTTATATGTATATATAAACAAGAATAATGTACCTAAGGATGTTGAAGATGAGTAGATTCCAAGGTATGTGAAGAATAAGTAAAAGATCATGAGATATGTTTAATCCTACGGACTTGTCAAATTAAAATGCTAATTAAAGTTAAATTAAAATGCATTGAGAACTACATGTCTCACTGATGAAAAACTAATTGATAAGCAATGACAACTGAAAAAAGCAAGTTTTCGGGAGAAGTTAAGTGGCTACATAATTCATCTTCTAGAAATACAGGAGAAGTAGAAGAAAGATGGATATTTATTTGTCAAAACATTAGGAAAAAATGGAGCAAACATATACCTTCATCATTTCATTGACTCTGTCAACTCCAGAATTTTCAAGCCACAGGGAACAGAGTCGGAATATCCACATATCATGTTCTTCTCCACTTAGTAAACAGCTGATGTAGTTCTCCACTGCTTTACACAGGAAGCGTTTACGATCCTCGGTCAGGGCTTGTATTGCCCCTACATCCAGCTCCAGTTCTCGCTGAACCTTCACTGTGTATCTATGTGAACAGATGTCATGTTTAAACAACCAATTATTTCTTAATGAACTTACAGCAAGGCTCTCCCTAGGTCTCTCATTAATTTAACTTTTTTTTAAGTTGTTCTGTATGTACAAGCACAGTGAAATAAACACCTAAGAAACTGTATTGTGGGAGCTACTCCCTTGCTGTATGTGCACGCAGACCCACTGCTTTAAGTAAACTTCCCATCTTCTTGATTTAATCTCAATATTGGTATAAATGTGAATATCCAGTACAGATCATAAGAGTAAAGACTTCGGTTTCCAGCAGCTGAAGTTCACTTGCAGTTGCTCTTACTAAATCCTTAAGAATTCGGTATTAAATTTAATTCTACTCTATCACGAAATGTGTTTTACAAAGAAAAATCTCAACTTATTTATTTACACTATGTAACATTTTTGTCAAATAAACTTAATAGATCCAGGAAATAAAAATGAATTCCAGGCCATGATCATCCATACTGTGTCCTTGGCTTAGGTTTGGCCCACACTATCTATCACACCTAGACCATGTCCAGGCACAGCTGAGAAACCATTCACAACAAGCACTATGGATCTGGCCACTGCTTTGTGAAGAAGAGAAAATGCAGCTGTAGAGATGTGACCCATGCTGCACCTGTTGCCCAGAGAGTAGAGCTGGAGCCTGTGACAGCTCCATAGTATCCAGTCTCCATTTGAATGCTCACCTGTTGGTCTGAACTCTACGCTCCTTGATGAGACCGACCTCCTCTTTGGCCTTCTTCAGCAACGCCTGCTTATTTTCAAACTCCGAGGATTTCATGTAATTCTCAATTCGCTGGTACTGATTATCAGAGAAACGAGCCAAGGAGAGGAAAGCCTTCATCTTCCCTTTCTTCAGCTCATCACTGCTATCTCCACTGTGGCTTGCAGCAATTTCCACAGCCTAAAGGAGAAATTACAATAATGGTAAGACCAATAATTAGATAAATAGTATTGTCTAACACTTGATCAAACTCTATTATCACAGAAAAACAGAATGGTTGAGGCTGGAAGGGACATGGGGAGCTCATCTCATTCAACTCCCTGCTCAAGCAGGGTCATCTGCTTGAATAGATTATTTAATATTGCCTGTGATGGAATAAATATGCATACAAAATAAATCTAACAGGCTGAGTATTTTTCTCCTAAGCGAATTTAATCTTTGGAAAATGATCTGGTGCAAACAGTCAAAAAAGATTATCCTGTATGAAACAGCTTTGATAGCTGTTTAATAGCTTTAATACAGGAATTTTCCATGCTTATCTATCTTTTACAGTATTGAGGCATGAAGTTTTAAAATAGCCTTAGAGCCTTGTATCACAAGATGGTGAGAAAAAAATGGAAGACAATCCAAAAAGTGCAAAAAGTAAGGGAAATTATATATGAAAATCATGGATTCAAATCATCAGAGTGAAGAAAGCATGTAGATACCAACAGAGAAAGGCAACTATGTTGCGTTTCACAAATTTGTGTGACATAAAGAAATTCGGAGTGAAGAAATATTAATACAAACATTTCTACTACTGACTAAGAGTTTAAAACATAAAAATTACAGTACTTTGAAACACTAGAACAAGACATTGCAGCATCTCAGGGGTGACCTTATCACTGTCTACAACTCCCCGAAAGGAGGGTGTAGACAGGTGGGGGGTCAGGCGCTTCTCCCAGGTAACAAGCAGTAGGACAAGAGGACATAACCTTAACCTTAAGCTGCACATGGGGAAGCTCAGGTTGGACATTAGGAAGAATTTCTTCACAGAAAGGGTAATCAGACACTGGAATGGGCTGCCCATTCCAGGGAGGTGTTGGAGTCACCATCCGTGATGGTGTTTAAGGAAAGATTGGACTTGGCACTCAGTGCCAGGGTCTGGTTGACACGGTGGTGCTGGGTGACAGGTTGGACTCAATCTCAGAGGTGTTTTCCAACCTAACTGGTTCTGTGTTTCTGTGAAATACAATGGCTAAAGCAGTCTGAGAGACTACAGTACTAAAAAGTTGCTGAGTGAATAATCTGTCCTGAGAAGGAAGAGGTAGAGAGAGAGAACAGGAAAGGGAAACTAGACTAGTAGCTGTAATCACGGCACCTCCAAGCCAATAAGATGCTTCATTGTGATTTCTACAAAGCCATATTCTGAACATTTAACAAGATTACAGTGTTACACAATACAATGTGAAACCGTAATATTTATATAAGAAACCATATTTTCAATACAGAAAAATAAAGAAAAATCTACTTGACATTTTTACACTGTATTTTAACACAGGACTATCTCAAAGATTGTACATTTCAAAGACTGGATGCACCTTTTCTAAGTATTTCTGCATGATGACTGTAGGGTTTTCCAAGCATGTTTCTGCTAGCCAGGTTCCACAGAGCCTCAGGCACTCTGTATACATCAACTTCCGGTGAGGATCATTCTCAACCTTTGAAAAAGCAAGTTTTGGGGGAAAAAAATTAGAGAGGGAGCATCAAAGAAAAACATCGTCTATATATGAGGTAGGAAATTTCTAAAGTTTTTAAACCCTGAATAGAATTCAATCACTGAGGCCTATTACACATAATGCATCTACAGAGTCATTTTCCATCCACATCTATAGTAGTCAATAACCTTAAATCACATTCGCATTCTATGTAAGGCAAAAGGAAAAGTACATATTTTAAAATACATGATAGTTTGAACAATCAAAAGTAGAATAAACCAATGACAAAATGTAGTAAAAATTTTAAAAATTCACAGCATGTTTTCAGAATTGTATTTTAAAATATCCTCATTTAGTCTGCAGTATCACAGACAACTCCATCAGTAACAGTCAGGAACCACAATAACCATGTGTGATCATCCAATTCTTCAGAGAGACTTCTACATGGAAACTTGATTAAGTGTTTTGAGAAGATGATGGAGCAAGTTTCCAAAGGACTTTTCTCCAGACTGGATGTTCAGCTTTAACTGCAGAGCAGAATAAGTTTGCAAAATACTTCTAATACAGGGTATATATTAAAGACCATGTGACCAAGATGGCAACACTGACTGTGAAATAAGTAGGTGAACATCATCAGCTGTGAAAATGTAAATTCTCCTTACATGGACAAGGTAAATGTAAGGATGGACAAAATTTTTGGAGGGCCTCATCAACTGATTCATGGAGTGATTACAAAAATTAAAAGAGCAGCAACTCTTGATTTTGCCCTGGTATGTATAGAAAATTTGGCCCAAAATAATCCAGCTTTTCTGAAGTTTGATATTCCTTAAGAACATACACGGATTTAAAGTAAGTGTCTTATCCTCCAGAAATTCTCAAAGAATGCCATCACAGGTAAATGTAAAGGTATGGACATACAGGCATTTTTACCACAGTGATACACAAAATTAAGTTCTAGTCAAGTATTCGTAGACCATATTATAACAAACATCATCCTGAGGGATCTGTAAAGGCTGGATTGATGGGCCAAGGCCAACTGTATAAGGTTCAACAAGGTTAAGTGCCGCCAGGTCACAACAACCCCAGGCAGTGGCTGGGAAGCTGCCCAGCAGAAAAGGCCCTGGGGGTGCTGGCCAACAGCAGCTGAACATGATCCAGCTGTGCCCAGGTGGCCAAGAAGGCCGGTGGCATCCTGGCCTGGATCAGCCATGGTGTGGCCAGCAGGAGCAGGGCAGTNCACTAGGACATCAGGAAATGGGCTCAAATTGTACCAGGGGATGTTTAGATTGGATAGTAATCATTAAAAGGATTGTCAAGCACTGGAACAGGCTGCGCAAGGAAGTGCTGGAGTCACCATCCCTATTTAAAAGGGATTCAAAAGACATGTATGTACATGTGGTGCTCAGGGATATGGTTTGGTATTGGACTACGAATAACTAATTCTTATATTTACCAATCTTACAGACTCACTTTGAAAACCCCTAAGAAGATTTGCTAACACAGGTTTTTTTGTTTTCAGACATTCTGAGAGTACAAACCGAATTTAGTATTTAATACTGCAGACTGGCTTTTCATTTTCTTCTATGGGAAAACTTTTGAAAGTGGAATTAGCATCTTAAATAATTTAATTCTCATAAATTTATACATTATGCAACACATACCTGAAACCAATCTCCATCTAATTTTTTTATCATCGTTTTAAGTATATTCAGTGCAAGACTCTCTTCCTTTTTAGCCCAGAAAACCTGAGCTTCTTCAAGTTGCCATTCAGAAACTCCATTTCCATTTGGATTGTGTTGTTTGATTTGAAACATAGCTCTTTCCGGAAGCTGAAATTGAAAAAATAATCATGAACGATTCATTAAGTAAATTATCTGTATCTCACAGCAAATTTTCTTTTTAGACTCTGTCTCCATTCTCTCTATTGTTGCAGCACAGTCTGCCCATCCAATGCTAAGAATTTATTTGCAGCAAAGATACGAAATTATTTTTCTATATACTTGCAGAGAAGCTTGATTTGCAACAAAAATGGACTGGAATCAAACCTCACAAACTCTAAAATAAAGTATATGAAGTTTAACATTTTAAATTGGAAGTAGAGAAATTCTATAATCAGTACCTACTGAATTAATAGACGTATAGCTTAGCAATTATTATTACATTATTACATGCATTACATACATTATTACAGACCATAGAAGAATAATTTAAAAAATGGCACCACTATACATGAATACTTTTGCATGCCTACATCTTCACACATATCACTGGTAGAGTACCATCCTCACTACTTAGTATCACTATGACAGCACAAGGAGCAAACCATGTTTTGAACAAACCTGAGGCTCTTACAGGATACTCACTGCCACAGTGCTGGTGGCTGGGCAGGCATGAGACAAAAATACCTGAAATCATTCTCCCAGACAGCTTCAGAGGCACTGAGTAAAGTGCCTCTGCAAATTCATGAAATCAAAGACAGCTGTTCTACTGATTTCATCATTATTCATAAAAAGAGTTAGAACTTTCCTGAAATCAAAGTTTAATTTAGTTTCACATATGTAAAGTGTTAAACACCTTTCTAGGTTCTGTATTTAGCGGGAACTATTTTCTGCAGAGGTCCTTGGAGGATACTGTTACTCTGCAAATTCTTGTGGAGTTACTCATCCAGATGCACCATCAAGAACAAGCCAAGTCTGACTCTGGACCTTAAATGCATCAGCAACTGAAAAAGCCACTGATACTGCAAATCCCAGTAAGTCATTCACAGAAAGAGATTTACCACAGTGCAAGGGTGTCTTGAGAGTATGAAACTTTGAAGACAATACTAAATAGAGAGATGCAATGAAGTTATCCCTGCAGTTTTACTCTGGAACACTACAACATATGATGCAAGTGAAGGCTGAATATGTAAAACTGCACCAAAATGAGAAACAGAGCTAGAAGAGCATTCTTCACTAAAAATGTCATTTTTGTATTATCTACCTCATTCAGTGGCCTATACTTATGAACAAAATTGCAAAAAACACGCCCATAAATATAATTTATTAATAAAAGCTACATCATTTAAGTCTCAGATTAATTGATTTATTGAATAAACTTAAAATACAATTAACCATTAGTACTGTTAAAAAATTTAGTTCTTTTATAAACTAAAAAAACCTAAACATCTGTTTCTGACTTTTCCTGAAATTTGTTACCTGAGTATTTTTAGCAGTTCTTGCCAATCTAGAGAGCTCCACTAGATGTTTGGTCAGGAGGTCTTTAATACATTCTCTTTTGGTATTTTCACTTTCCTTTTCAAGCAAGATTTCCAAAATTACAGTGCGCAGAGCCATGACAGGTTCCTGGAAATGGAAGTCACTATCTTTGAGGAGCTGGGACTGTCTCTGCCATTTCAAATAAACATCATTCAGTTGTTGTGTAGTAACAGATCTGCAATTGTTCCCAAAAGTAAAAAAAAAAGACTTGATATTAATTCTCACTAACTCTCAGTGAAATGCAAGATGAGTAGAAAGTAAACTGCTAAGAAAGTTCAAAATGTGCACTTCAACAAATAGTCATACAACCCTACAATGGCTACCATATGCAGACTAAACTGGAAGCCTTCCTGTTTTAACAAACATGAAGTACAGCAACACTTAGGTGAACTATACCTCTGTAAATATTCTTGATTAAGCATCAAAAACTTGTGTTAAAGGTCCATCAGCAAAGGGAAGCACACTCAAATATAGGGCTGCTGAAAAGACTGTAGGGTGACTATTGGCTACCAAACTGATAGAACTATAGCAGAGAAAATTCACTGTTAATAGCACTACAGAGATAAATACCTTCCTGTGATTTAAAAACAATCTTAAGAATTTAGGAAGAATATTGATGGTAATAAGGTCCATGAAGAAAATGATTCAAACTGAAACAGCTTTCAGTAAAGCTATGGATGTCATTATGGAAATGGAAAACATTTTTAGAAAAGAAACCAGAAGAGGAGGACTCAGTTACTTGAGTAAACCAGAAGCTAGGAGATACGATTGCTACCTTGGAGTATGAGGGAACTCAATATAAAGGACAGAAAACAATTATTTAAAACATTATATTGGTATGATATCAAAGAACTCAAACTAGACAGTGAATTAAGCTAGTCTGAAAATAAAGAGAATCTAAAATTGTCTTCACGTAGTGAAGCTAAAATCCTTGTAATTTTCAATGTGAAGTTTGAGATGTTTATGAATCAATCTGTTGACATCATTTAAAGTTTTGTGCTATGCTTGATTATTAAAAATCCTGAAAACTGAGGAAGAGGTGTGAAACAATCTTAAGAAATCACCTGGAGAACAGCAGACCTGCATTTTCCAGCTCTCCAATTAGCTGTAGTCTGCAAAGGGTTGGATATAATGAATAAACAGACTCAAGACTGCCCTTGCACAGCTCTTGTACTTCATTCACTCTATGGATTTAACAGAAAAAATTAGATTATTTTTATTTAGTATCAGCAAGTAATTCCAAACTCCAAAATCTATGTGATAGCTCAGCTTAAGAAGAGCACTCAGCACTGCAATCCACTTAAGAGGTCTACAAAGTAAGTGATTTGTACAGGAAATGTATCTTCAATTAGAATACAAACTACATAAGCACAGGTGACAAGCCGAAGTTAAAAAACTTGCAGCTGCAGTCTGGAAGTTGTTTTTGTTCTATGCATGAGTCTTTATTTGAGCCCATAAAACCCCATGATAGTCTTCCATACATAACCTGTGACTACAAACACACACATTGTCTCCATCTCTCTCTCTCTCTCACAGTATTTGCATACAATTTGTTACCTGGCATCTTTAAGACTGTCATGGAAAGCAGAGAATTCCTTCTCTCTTAAAGACTGAAGAGCATCATACAATGATTCATGGTACCCTGGACTTCCTGTTTCATCTCTAACAAATAAAACAAAAGTTAACATAGAAGAAAATGAAAACCATATTTCTCTATAAAGACGACAATTTTGTCTTTGTGAGAAATATTTTTAGTCATACATTTTCTGCAGTTGGACAGGTTGCTGTTTTGCATGATAAAAACAATCATGCACTGCTTTACATTTTAAATTAATTTAGTGTTTATAAACTCAAGCTGTTCTTGAATCTTGATCTAGCTCACCTATATGAAGTTTGCTCTGATCATGGCATAGCATATGCCCTTCAACAGGTGAAGTTCTCCAGGTGTGTCTAAACAATGATCCTAAGACCATGCAGGAGAAGAGAATGAGCACACAGAGTATGTTCCCCATCCTGCTGTAGGAGTCTTAGGAGAAAAATTCTCCTGGCTACTAAAAATTGATGTAGAAGGAGTTACTGAAGATCCCATCATGTGACTTCTTTTTTTGCTTTTGCCAAATCATAGTGAATGTATTGTATATTCCTCCTAAACAATGATGTGCAATGATGCAGCTGTACTAAGGGAGGACAGAGTTCACACTAGATCCTGGTCAGTCATATCAAGTAACTGCTGCCAGGCATCAGGCAGTATCCTTTCTCCAGGACATTACTCCTTATGAGAGAGTAGCCATGAATCAATCCTGGTGTTTGCTTATCCAAGACTTGATAACCTCTCATGGCTTACTGAGTAATATTTTTCTTATTTTCTTATAAATTAGATACTAAAACCTATCTATCTCTCTCTTGTAATTAAGATACAGCTACTATGTGAGTCAAAAATGGAAAATTTCAGTTTAGCATTACGAACAATCAAAAAGAAGAATCACCTGTGTACAGTTTCCCAGGAAAACAAAAAGAGATAAACCAGACAAGTCTAAGCGAGAAACACTGCTTTTCAATTCAATGATTAAGATGAATTAGGTGACCTGCTTCACAGAAACTGTATTCTAATCTTGTCTTTTTTTGCTTGGAGCTGACTCCACTGCCTTTTCCCTAAAGAACTAGCAAGAAGATAAAGTGGTTTACTTGACAGAAGAGATGTGGCTCCACTGCATATTCCTCCATGCTGCCTGGTAGCGTATTTCCTGGAGTTCTGCACACCACTCAGTGTTTTCATGTTCCAGCCCTTTTAAGTACGTGGAAAGGGTGTGGGAAAGCCCAAAATTCTGCAAAGCCTAGAATTAAGAAAATTACTCAAAATCGATTTTCCTTTTTTATAAAACTGAATTGGTATTTTTTTAAGGGCTCTGTTTTACTTTTGGAAACAAAGAACCCTTTGCAGGAAAGACAGGACCATAACTATCTCTAAACTCTACACTATGTAAAATGAAAACTTTTTAATAAGACTACCAATCACACTATTGATATCTGCAACTCCAGGAAAATGGTTTTATTACTACTGTGGCTGGCATTCTTTGAAATGAATTTTCACACTGTGCTTCAAATTAACTATCAGCTCCATGCCATCATTTCTGGGTGGTAAGTCAAAATGAATTTTACTTCTTAATGAACTGTTTCTCCTGATAGGATTTGAAAAGATTTCCTATAACTCCTATCTGTTTGAAGGCCAAAATGTCTTTATAATTGTGACCAATTAATCAGATTACATGTCAAGCCACTATGAAGGACAAACACAATGGAATTTTAACAGTGTTACTAAATAATTTGTGGTAAGAAATTAGAAGTACCACAGGAAAATTACATGAGAGGAAACACATATACATCTGTGCTACATTATTATAGAACTGGTATAAACATTTTTAGCCCAAAAAGGCAAAACATTTTAAGGGTTCAAAATAACATCTTTTTTTTAATCTACTGTATCATGTATGGTTTCATAACAGAGAGGTTTAAAGAATGAAATAGCAAAAATAACCAATTACATTACTTTCTATATCCTGTCATTTTATGAGCTGGCCAAAATCTGGAATAATATTGAATATACTTATTTTTAAGTATTTCACAAAATTCATTACCCGTGATGGGGATTATGGGTGAGTGGCAACAAGACTAAGAACCTTAATGTTTTCAGAACAAATACTGAGTGGTCTTATATTACACAGTTTGGATGCCTATGACAATGGGCTAGACTTAATGAACAAAGAGATCACTTTCAGCCCTAAAACAATTTTGGACTCACTACAAATGACTCAATATGATGAATATCACTTCTTGCAATCATTTCCTCTTATAAAATAATATTACCTCTATTATTCCTGCCTGGCGAGTAGATGGAGGGAGGCTTGTCTCAAGGTCATAAGTTACAAGGGCTTTCCCCCATACTGCTTCATGCTCATACGTTCTTATCCTGTTGTAAGTGAAAAACAAGTTTTCAATTTAAGTTCCTTACTAGTAAACAAATGCAATGCTTTTAGAGAATATAAGAACATGAGTAAATTATACCGTGCTAATGGCTGTAACATTCTTCCTCCACCACAGCCATAAAGACTGTCAGGTTCTCCAATGCTTCTATAGATGTCCATGAGAAGGTCCTAGAACATGCACCACAAAACTGAGAATTACTTTTTTTGGAACCAGTTTAAGTCAGTTTTACATATATCATATCAGTTTTTATCATAACAGGTAACATCATTGCTTAGTTTTCCTTTATGTAGTATCTGAGCCTGCTATCATGATAGGGAAAAAAATTATGCCAAACTCTTCAGGTCTACTTTCAATGCTATTTTATTTTTAAAAGATCTAGAACTGGGCCTTAAGTGGGCTAGTTGAAAAGCAAAAGGCAATAGTACTGAATGGGCATCAGACACACCAGCTAAGCAATGCATCTTAAAAATTACACATTACACAGTTCTGGAATAATGGACTATGGAAAGTAACTTAGACAAGGCCACTGGATCAGATTTGATATCACAAATAAACTTGAGGGAGATAATACTACTTCTACATCACTTGCTGATTTTTAACGAACATACATCTGTGATAAAACAAACAGAAAAATATTTGGCTGGCTACCACCCTGAAGTCAGTTCTTTCAGGAAACTAAGTCTGCTTTGGTGTGATTTAAAACTTGCCAGTTAAGTGTTTCAGATGAATAAATACTCAGTTTAACTTGTCTGGAAGGCCACTGAGTTCACTTTGAATTAAAGTATAAGGAAAAATTTAAAACATATTTTTTTAATTCTACTATATCTATCTTCAGCTCAGATGAAACCCACTGCCAACTGCAATTATACGAGAAGGTTTGCATCCAGATTAGGAAGCCCACACAAGTACCTGTAAACCTATGCCAGTTTCTTCTTTACTTTTTTCATTCAAAGTAGTAATAGGTGTTCTTTGACTTTCCTCTTCAAATGTCAAACTCTTAGCTGCTTTAAAAGAAGATCTAGAAGAAATGTTTCAACGAGTAAAGTTAAATGAAGTTTCATAGAGAGAACTAAAGAAGTTCTGAGACAACACTCAAGAAATAAAGGGCACAAACAATGCATAGACTGTCATATCCCCAGCTTATTCAGCACGGCTCTCCATTAGAATAAGGAACTAATCAGTTGAACTGGGAATATCAGCAACAAGGGATTTTAACACCAAGGTGGTTTTTCTTGGAGAACCCCCCCACACACCTTGTAACTTCTAATCTTTCATTAAATCAAGTTGCTTTTGTGAATGCCTGAAGTGTTCTTTCCTCTGTGAAAGAATAAAAGCAATTAGCTAATGTATGTGCTTACAACCAAACTTCTGTTATATTTTCACTACCCTACAGTGGTTTGTCACAAAACCTAAACTAGTTCCATATTTTGATCTTGCTAGACCAGAAAACAAAGCTAATTGTCTGTTATGGAAGGAAGCTCCTACAAGGATCATTTAGCTCTATTCACACAATTCTGATCATCACTCTGGGGTTTTCTTTCTCCTCTTCATTAACTTCTGGTTGTAATTTAACCAACAGTACTAACAAAAGTTTCTGATTACAAGTCAATATGACACTATTTTGGGCTTGGATCACATTCAAAGACTGGAAATATTTTTCATGTCCATATACACACCTATGGAATGTTTTTAAAGCTCCCCTGACTTTTCATATAACTAAAACCAAAACATTGGTGTGACTCACAGAACATGATCCATAGAACCAGAAATGTCAGGAAACAGCATTCCTCCTACCTTTCTTGCTGCTTGTCCCTATTTAACTTGTCTGCGTAGATCTCTGCGTAGAGCAAGGCTGTGAAGTGAGCAGCACAAGACTGTGCTGCTATAGCAACCTCCAGATAATTCAGATCTAGCCAGAAGCTGTCATCAAAAACTGTACCTGAAACAGATCTGATTAAATAAAGACTTTAATACTGCTCTAACAAACCTTTTCTCTAGCATTAGACAAAATAAATCCAGTATTAACTATAAAGCTTTCCAAAGGCTAACTTTATCTTAGCCCCTGGAAAACCCATACCACAAGAAGTTTATCAGACAAAGGGGTTTTAGAAAACTCCTTCAGCATAGTTAGAACCGTTTAAGGGTAGCCATATCACTTCTGTAACAAATGCAAGGTCACTACTATATCTTTTCTTTTAACCAACACGTTCTCTACCTTGCTCTTTTTCTTTAATCTAGAGCACCAACAGATCTTTCAACAGTCACAATTAAATTAAGGCAACATTTTGAAAAGCTTGAATTCACCTCTTTTGTCTTCTCAAGTAATCAACAACAGCAAGCATGGCTCGTCGAGATACTTTATCCAAACTTCTAAAATTATGGGTTTCTTGGTCTGGGATGTATATTTCAAAAGAAAGAATATAATGAACTTTTGTCATAACATATCCATTTACAAAATAAAAAGGTCTACTTTGCAGTCAAGAAAATAACTAAAAACTTCTTTAAATTGCATTTCCAAAATTAAATTAATAGTTTGTCACAAAAAGTACTTCTTCTCCTTACATGATGTTATTAACATCATAGTAATTTATAACACAATTTTATGCAATTATCTTTGTATTATTAGTTTATGGATTCTATTTTTTCTTACAGAATTCAGAAATGAACTAACATCATTGTAAAAAGCTCTGTAACAGACCTCTCCCATTAGGATTCCATCATATAAGTTATTCCAAAGTCACAGAAATACTTCTTATTAAATTACTTTACTGCAGATTTTAGAGTGTGTATGGTGACATAAAACTCCCTACTTTCCACACACAGGCACATACTTTCAAAGAATCTATGTTTCCATGTGTTGCTTCTGGATTAAAATAAAAATCAGATGGCTGCAGGATATATTTTGATGATTGGGTTAATAACTTCTTCTTTGCTCTGGTCATTTTTGAACTATCAGTTACAAGAAGCAAGAAATAGCACACAGGCAAATGTTTGATCGCTACTACATTAGAGTAAGATGCAGAAGTAGCAATTTCCCCTAAAGAAAGCAAAAGCCACATTAAAAAAAGTATTTGGGCATTTTGTGTGTTTAAACAAACAGAAATAAACCTATTCAGAAGCATTTAACTCTCCCATGTCTAACCGTCTGTTTTTTTGAAGTTTGGATCCTGATGGATTGGAATGAAATTTATCTAGGTTTTCTAGGAAGAGTTTTCTCTTGGTTTTCACAGGGCAACAGTTTCTACTTGAAGAAACTGCTAGTTTCAAACCAGGTAATTAAAATTTTTGCTTCAAATACTGATGTTCTATGACTCCAGTTTTGGAATTAACATATCTTTGCTCTGTTGGCTACTGCACCTCCAGTTGATCTGTAAACAATCACTCGTACAATGAGCTGTGTGCCTCTTCATGTTTGGTTTTGGTTTTTTTTCCTCTTACCAGTTTTTCATCTGGAGAACTCCATTTGAAGCTTCTAAAGGTTTTTTGTTTGCTTGTTTGTTTGTCTTTTTCTCAGTAAGTATCCCTTGCATAGATTTCTTTTTGGGAAGAATTTCTTCACAGAAAGGGTGATTAGATATTGGAATGGGCTGCCCAAGGAGGTGGTGGAGTCACTGTCCCTGGAGGTATTTGAGGAAAGGTTGGACATGGCACTCAGTGTCATGGTGCAGTTGACGTGGTGGTGTTCAGCCACAGGTTGGACTCAATGATCTCAGAGGTCTTTTCCAAACTAAGTGATTGTGGTTCTGTGAATCAGTGTTTGAAGTGGCCTCCATCATTTGATCACTGGTACCATTGAACTAACTGCAAGTTTATAAAACTTGGAAAAATCCCTTCAAATTTTTCATAGAATATTTTGGGTTGCTCTGTACATCTCACCATAAATTTTTGAGTTGTAGAAAGAGCTTGTTACCTGAATTCAAAAATGTGAAAGAATACTGCTCTGATCTTTCAGTCCACAAAAAGTACCTTAAAATACACCTAGCATCATTAGGGTTATTTACACCACTCTCAGTAAAACCTGCAATACTAAGGGCTGCTCTTCCTCTCTGGCAACGTAAAGTGTGCATGACTTGCCCATAAAGGGACTGCAAGACATTGTACAGACTCTTTCCTTTGGTGATTTGCCACTGAAGAAGGGAGTTAGAAGATACAGCACAGTAGCTACAGAAAAAGAAAAACAAAAAAAAACTCAAACCAAAATCAAACCAAAAAAACTGAAAAACTACCTACCCGGACCTGAAGTTACTGTATTTATTTCAGCTCCTGAAAAAAAGTGCATGTACCATGCAAAGATCTCCCTTTTACACAGATTTCTGCTAAGTTCAACCATAATCTAATTGGAGAGGACATGAACAGTTTGATTAAATCGTGTTTTTCTTTAAAATGAACTTGCTGCCTTTCTCATACTCTGCTGCAGTTCTTTTGGTTACAACTTCCTTTTATTTTGCTGGGATGGAACAGGTCTTCTGAATGTATGGGAAGACCATTATCAATATTAGGCAGTAGTTAAAGTAAGGGTTAGTCTTCTCCAAAGGGAGAATTCAGGTGAAAACTACTTTTTATTGCTCATGTTTAAGTAAGAGAGGAATTTAACTGCCTATCAGTCATTTTAAAAGGCAGTCCATGACTCAGTCCTGCAGCACTTGACATGCGATAACATCAAAATTCAGCAAGTACTAAACATTATCCAGTTATGAATAAAAAAAGAAGTTAGACAGAAGATACTTCTTGGGTGCTGTCAGTGAAGAAGTTCAAAATTACTGGTATCTCTATTGAAAAAGATCAGTTGGGAAGAAATCTTCTAAATCCTGCTTGCCTACAAGCGCACATCATACATTTAATACCAGAAGATAGTTTCTTAACAACCAGAATCCCTCTTTTAGCTGAAACAAAAATTTTATGGCATTACCTGAATCAGAATTTGGAGTAGACCAACTAGATGAGGCAAATTTGCAACAGGCTGTAAAAAACTTCTGGATATGAAGTGACAAAAGATTTCTCCGAGATTCATCTGAGTCATGAAGAAGAATATCATGAATCAGGTATGGCAGCAAAGTTTGACACAGGTCTGTTTTCACCTAGAAAATAACAAAGCACAGCAGCTGCTAAGAAAGAAATGCTTTTTGGTTGTCTTTCTCAGGTTACAACCAAACTCACAACTGCCAAACAAACATGTAATGCTTGAGAAAGAACATGCAAACCACACAACAGGGCTATGCTGACATTGACTTAAAGCAGCCATATAAAGTTCACCTATGTTTGCAATTATCTCTCAAATCCTGTGTTTTGAGAGTATATTTTATGAGAACCTGCAATACATGATCACAAAGGCCCTGAATTATTTAATAGCAGAAATTACTACTTGCTATCAAGATGAGTAATGGTATTTTTTGTGCATCACAGCACACAGACATGTACAAATGTATGATTTAGCTCACCTCACACAGTGGCTTCATTAACTGGAGAACTTCATTTTTCACACCTCCACTGTCCAATATTGAACTAGTTAGGTGCTTGATCCAGGTCTCATGATTTTCTCCCAGAGGAATCCACAGGTTCGTGTCATCCAATTTCTCTAAAGGAGCCTCTGTATCATTAGCAGATACTACAGGAGACTACAAGGAAAATATACATATTGCAAATATTAAAAAAATTCTATGGCATTTTAAAATCCCATACTGTAAAGCACACATTAAAACGTATGAACTATTACTGGTCCTTCAGTCAATTAACAATATCAATTTTGTTCATGCAAATGTAAAGTTTTCCAAGGAAATCTGAAAGTATTAAAAATAAAATTTTACTGGTAACATTAATAAGGTGATACTAGGCATCACATTTAATTTACAAAAAAAGGATTCAAAATTAGGAAATATCTGATTTATGGTTAATTATGCACTTTTTTCTGGCTTATTTTTCACCATTTTTTGCATCAAATAGCACTGGAATCCTGAGAAAGAATGTATTACATTATTGATTAGGTAATCAAAAATTGTCTGTCTAAATAAAAACATACAGCTTTCTAATGTCAAATTAGTAATTTCCTACACGAAGGGAATGCTGCAACTGGTAAAACAGAAACAAGAAACAGATATACAAAAGCAATCAGATCTGCAATTATATTGATGCCAAATCTAGCATTTATCAAAGCCTACCTCAAATAAATTTTCAAATTCACTTTTTAAAAAAGATAGATATTCCTTTTTTCTCTACTCCATATGCCACGTTTATAAGGTGCATCAGAAGTACCTTTTTCTTAGATGTTCTGAAAGGCTGTAGATAGATTAACATGGGATCAGCTTTATTTTTATAAACTTCCCAAAATTCATTGCCAGACTTGGTGGCTAGTATGTTTTTCAAACAGGAAACAGCAGCAGCTCTAACATCAATACTGAAAAAAAGAACATACATAACATTGTATCATTAATTTCATTCAGGTTTTTGATTTTCAAAATCACACTTCAAAGTACACAAGATAAATAATTCCACAATCTATGGTGTCATTGCATATTTTACTATAAAACAAAGCCTGAGTATTCACTCCACATCACTGCTATCCTTTACAGCACAGAGGAGACTCTCTGGCTTGCATCCTACTACAGAATTTCTAGGAAACATCTAAGACTGACTGGGTAAATAATCTGAGCCTTGGAGAAGCACATGGTTGGACACTAACAGGTCCAACCTTTCTAACACTATAAAAGAGTTACTCTGAGGTGATCTGAACAAGATAGAACTTAATGGCTCCTATTCTGCTTTTGAGTAAACTAACTAAATAAGCATACTCACCAATTATCTGTTAAAGCAGTGTTTATTTGAACCAACATTATGAAGACACACTGAAGTTTTCTGTCTTCAAATAAATCTGCTGCTCTAGAATCCAGTGCATTTTCAGCACGCTGAAGAGCTGTGGTGGAGAAATCCATGGGACCTATTTCTCCCAAGCAACTTCCAACAGCCTCTGCAAATGCATGTAATTTTATAGTCTTTCTGTATTCTTAGGCACACTACAACAAGGTCTCACCCTACTTTTAAAACTGAGAGTGTTTGGGGGTAAAAAGCAGCAAACATTTATAATCACTTAATGAGCTTCACGATTAAAATTACACATGAACAAATTTTGCAGCTTAAGATTCAAATATTACAGTTATGCTTTTTAACTCAATTTTCTAGGAGTGCCTATGGCTCTGGATTTCCCAGCTTATATCAGATATGTATTTTATGTTTGCTTCTGCCAGAAACTGCCACATAGAAAAGGTCAGAATCACTTATTTTCCATCCCTAAAGGGTATGGTACATGTAAACAGCAGCCCCTAAGAGCCCAAACAGTAGACAGTAAACTCAGTAAGAATTAATCAACATTTTACATAAAAATGTGTATCAATGTGTCCCTCATCTGCTTTCCAGGCAAAGTATTTTATTAAAACACAAAACTACTGAAAAAAGATAAAGCGAAACAAAACTGACCTTGAAAATAATTTTTAACAAGGATGTTAAATGTTCATCAGAAAGAAAAAAATCTATTTCCCTGCTCTTTCTTTAATACTCTGCAGATGTGTTGAAGTGGGAAGCATAGTGGGAAGTAATGCTGAGAACAACCACAGTTTCAGCCTGGTGTTTGCAATGACAGCCCTAATTTGCTTGTGGGACTAATTAACTTACCCAGCACTGCTTTTTCTCCTGTGTGGTTAACTGCCATCTTGGACAGCTGCAGTAAGCTCACCACCAGTTTCACTACTACAGAATCTTCTGGCTTTTCTATCATTCAGAAAGAAAAATAGATGCCAAGCATGTCAGTATATTTGTAATGCAAAGGTATTAGAAGAAAACTTGCTTCACTGTCTTTTACCTACAAATGTCAATATGCATTATTAATGTTGAAGGAAGATGGCATTAAACAGTACATCAATCAAATTACTGATTTTTCTTACTCATCATGGCTTAGAAAAATGTCTGTGCATTTGAATAAGACAAAGAATGCCCCAAACTAGAATGCACCTATGCTATTATTTTTAGTGTTTTGATGCAAAAATAATAATTAAATACATGAAGTATTAGCATAAGTTGGTGTGAAAATGCTATTTGAAATAGTGAAGTCATACTATGTGGCTCCACTAACAGCCCTTGAGCTAATGTCATCATTCTGTTCTAAATCTGAACCCAACGAATACCTCAAAATTAGGCTTTCTGCTAGGAATTTCTAAGAATTTGATTAGCTTTCAGTTGCTAAACTAACTTTGCCAAATTATAAACTCTCAAGATGGGTATTTCCTTACATATTTGTTCCCTGCCTGAGGTATTTTTTAAAAATAAACATTCCAAACGAAATGGTCTAGGAAAAAATATGATTTGCCTGCGTAAGGAGGGGAAAAAAAAACCCCAAGAAAGTACTTAAAAAAAGTACTGATTGGAGTACAATCCTGCAATCAGATTTTATGATTGTTGACGTCTTTAGAAAAATGAATACATAGAATAATATGTTTGTAAGCGCTTAACAGAATTTTATTATAAAGCAAACGCAAGGCAATAGGCCCATCAAGCTTGCCTGCCCATCTCCAGCAAAGAACAGAAAGTACTTCTCAGGTTTTGCCTGAGCACATCTTCATACCTAACAATCTCTATAAAATATGTCCAACTCCTTTTAAGGTCAGTTATGTTGTTAATTGCCATTGTAAGTAGTAGTAAGTGCCATGGTGAATATATTTTGTGAATGAATGTGAATGTGTGAATGGTGAAGAAATTACAGTTTTTCTTGAGTAACTGCTCCCAGATTATTTAATCTGTTCTTGTACTGTGATAAAAGTGGTAAGTACTCCCTACTATGCTTCATCATTTCATTCACTGGTTCATACAGCTCTATCTATTCCAATTCAATCTCTTTTCCAACCTCACAAGGCTCTCTTCTGATGGAAGCTGTTCCACACAAGTTTGTTACCCTTTCACTAACTCTGTTCAAAGAGAGTTATTAGTAAAATTGTAAATGACATACAGGATGTAGGGGCCAAAATGCACTTGCACTGTGGCCTTACAACATTATAATTCTTATCCAAATTTTACTTTGTACTTGTTTACAATGAATCACATCATCTCTTTTTATCTTCCTGTCATATACACAAGCTGATGAAGACTCGATGTAGAGGAGAAAAGTGAAATGGTCTGGCACAATTATCTGAAAACCAAACTAGGAAGGAACTAGACTGAGGGCTGGACTGAGGGCTGAAACACAATCCTGGCATGTGTAAAAATTCAACTAAACAAAATCCTACTAGTTATTCTGAGAGTTTTGCTTTCTAACATACCTTTAATAAATTGAACCTTCATTTCATTTAAAAGAGTAGGGAGATTCATATACAAGAAAACACATTAAGCAACCACAAATCAATGTACTTCTACATTATTCTGGTCACTCACAATCATACATGGCCAATGCCCAAAGCTTGAAGGGGCTTTATTTTATCCTCTCTGACATGTAACATCTCATCTATTTATCTATAATGCGCTTTGCTAAAGATACTTTTGATGTTGCATGAATCATAAATGTCAATTTACTCTGCATGTCGAATTTTAATATGATTGCATTGTTAAACATACAAAAACCAAGACAAAAATAAAACATTCCATGTCAAATTAGAATAGGGTACATCACTAAACACCTAAAACCACGTAGAAAAGAAATAAAACACATAATCAGATATCAGTACCCTGGATAATTTTCAGGAGATCCTTCATCTGATCTTTATATTGTTCCAACTTTTTGCGTAAATCGTACAGTCCTTCAAGCCGTGTTAGGGGCAGTGAATCACAAACCCCAACCAAGAGAAAGTGATTGATTTCCTGCAAAACAACACTGTATTAAGCACATATAGCATACAGATAAAGGCTTCAGGTAAGAAGTGGCTCTCAGCAAGGTCACAATGTGGATGCAAAGTAGAAATGGAGACCTACAAGTATCTTCGTGGCTGAAACCGGCAATAAAAAGAATCCATATGTCTCACTTAAACTATAGTTAGAAAATTACTCTGCTGTGAAAAGAAGAGTATTTTTGCATTACAAAAACCATTACGCTGTGAGATGTATGTGAAAATGTAATTACCTCCAAAAGAGAATATGGTCCTTTACTGTATTTGATTTTCTGTTGAGTTGCTCGCAAATCTTTAAAAGCTGGGTATTCAGGAAAAGGATCTAAGCACTTGATTGCTTGGTACAGACTTTCATTATCTTTATTATCTATCACCAGGTACTTCAACAAGCACAGGACCTGAATATAAAAAGTAAATGAAAACCAAAAAAGACAGAGGAACATTTTTGAGCCGTATTTCTTATTCAGGTTATAAAGTTTATATTTCTCTAAGATTCATTAAACTGGTAAGATAATTTATTTACACTGTTAAAAGTTGTAAGATGTTTAGAGGCTTGGGGAAATCACAGATATATTTTAAAATAGTGGGACATTTTTGCTCTTCCTCCTCCCTAACAGAAATCAAAGCTTTTACTATCCCAGCCTGCAGTTTTGTTCTGTTTTGTGATGAAACTGATTTCAAATGCTGGCCAATATAACCTCCATGATATTTATGATGATTTAACAACACACTGCACCCAAGCAGTTCTGGTGTTATTAGCTCTTTACTGCTCTCACTAAAGTGCTGGTAATTTGGAATTTAGACAAATGCCTATATATCGTACCTCACTACCCAAATCACCAGCCTCTGGCAGAATTTGTATAACAACATATCTACAACTTGAACAAATGTCAAAGAGGTACCATACTTTCTTTGGAAAAACACTGCTTTTATGCTTTTCTTGAAAGTCAATGCAACTGGATATTCAATCCAAACACCTTTGAGGTGTTTTAAATCCAAATGATAAGGGTTTTTTATTTCAAGACTTGTATTTACCTGAAAATTATCAACTAGCCTCCATTCAATGCTAGAAAAAAAAAAAAAAGAAGAAACTGAAAAGTGATCACTAGAGGGTGGACATCCCTGCAGGAGTATGACATGAGAAGGTTTCACATTTGACATCAGTTCCAATTCAGAGAAATTTCTGTCCTCCCCACTTTGTTCCTGCCCAGGGACAGACTGATACATGGCCCTTGCAGGAGTGCATGTGTCTGTTTACACAGACATACCGTAAATCTGACCACAACCACGAAGCTGTGAAACAAGATTGCCAGGTTATTTTCAGCTGAGTCACCACAGCCTTGGAAGTACAAGGAGGAGGACAGCATAGGGCTACAGTGCAACCATGCAGATGCCTACGGCACAATGGAATCTGATGAAGCCAGAAGACAACATGAGGACTGAAGTGCAACAGGCACACCCTTGTCCCCTACAGCTACTAATTGTAAGTCTCTGAATCCTCTTATATTTTCACCCCCAGCAGAATGCACATAAAAAACAACATCAGAGGGGAAACAATACTTGTCACACAACAGAAACTGCTTTGTTTCCTTTTTAAGGCCTATGTGCTCCTGAAATCTATTCTCTGCACACATTTCCTCTTTGTCCTTTAGACACCTTCTTGTACCAAAGGTCTTTATCATGTTTCCCATTAAATCATCCACAGAGCTTTTGAGGAGTTGTTTAGCTACTTGATGTGCTATTTGGCAAAAGAGTAGTACCAAAAGTGATGTTGTATTTATTAAAGGCACAGTATTACATTCAAAATAATAGTTTTTATATAAATCTCCAAAGCATAAAAATAAAAACTGAACATGAGTATAGACAGAGTCTTAAGAACAGTGAACATGATCTGGAAATCAAACAGGTAAGGAATAAGCAGCATCACAAAACTACCTGCTCCTGAATCTGAGACTGGTCCATGGCAAGAGGTATCAGAGTTCCTACAATAACATGCAGGTGGGTCTCCAGAGCATCGCTGCAACAGGTAATTGCTGTGTGGCACACGTGATGCAGGAGATCACAGCAGAGCAAGAAGCTGCGCGTGGAGATGTCCCTGACTATGATGGTTCTGTCAGGGGAAACAAAGTGAAATCACAGATTTGTCGCTGTCACAAATTGTCACTGTTTCAAGTATCAACATTTTATACATCAAGGGAAAAGGAAAAGACAACCAGGATGAATTGATTCTAAACTTTAAAATGTATCAACTCAATGAATTAGCTCTAAAGACCTAGCTCAGAGACAGACAAACTGAAACACAGTGAATTTGACTAATCACTTTGGAAAATGGAATGAAATCTTGTTAAAATATACATCTATATACCAAAAAGAAAAAAAAAATCCCCAAAAGGGTTTTAGATTATTATTTGTCAGGACAATCTTGACAGAAGCAGAATAAAATGGAAAACACGCTCTCTGAATTCTCCTCTATTTAAAAAGACCATTAGTTTAAAAAAGCTAGCTTATAAAGGACACCTGGAGATTATCTAGTCCAGCTTCCTCCCTGAAGCAGGGTCAGCTCCAAATTCAGATCAGGTTCTCAGGGTTTTGTTGAGCTGAATTCTGAGGTCCCTCTGAAAGGAAGCATTGCACTCCAGTGCATCAGCAGCCCCTGCTCCAGTTCAGTGTTAAACATAACAACAATAATGCCATAACAATGGCATTTACTACAAAATCCACACAACTCTTCAACATCTCAGGGTATTAAATGCTTCAAACCAGCCAAGGAATCAATTGATACATAAAATCAGAGACATTTAGGCTAATAAATGCCTGGGAAACCCAAAGTTAAAGCTCAAGTAAGAAAATATCTGTAGTCCTCTTATGTAAAAGGTAAGAATCCTACTTAAATTTTAACCTGATGAAGGACCAGTTTTCTCATCTGAAGGCAAGCTAAGATAAAGTGTACCAATTCTCACTTTGCTATAGGCACTTAAGTGGTGAGAATGTAAATGTCAACACTCTTATTAACTCAATAAGCAGATTTTATTTGACATGTGCTTACTTTGCACTTAACTGCACATTTTAAATTTTTCTCCCATATGCTTTAAATTCCTAAACACCCTGTTATCAAAATCTCCTAACACAGCTTATTTCTACAATTTGATAGCCTATTACAGACATAAAACCTGCAGTATAGCAAACATCTAAATATACAGCTAGCACAAAACATTCCATATTTTAGTAAGTTATATGTTTAAAGTCTGAAATGATAAAAGAATAGCAACTTAATTTTTAAATTTAGCAAATTATAATTAATTTTATAGATTAATTAACATCTGACAGCAATATCAGAATGTAAGGTAACAGGAACAAAGGAGCACAGACAGGAAAAACTAGAGATAATTACTTTGTTTACCTGCTATTGATGTGGTGAATCAGGGTGTAAATTACATCTCGAAGGACAAAAGCCCAGGCTCCTCCTAAACTGTCTTTGATCTCTTTAAGTAACAGACTAACAAACAAGTGATAAATCATAAGAACTCTGTGTTTCTTGTACATGTTTTTTGTATCTGATGCATGCTTACAAAGAGCTAGAAGGATTTTCTGGAATGAATCCTAAAAATGAATAAAATATGAGTAAAAAAATTATTCATAATGTCAATACAGATCTCAAGAAAAAACTTTAAGAACTTAAAACCTAACATGGGCAAAAAAGCTTCATTATTTTTATTGCTTTAAACAAATGAAAAACCTGCAGAGAAACTAATTCTCCAGGCTGTATAATTTTCTGTCTTCATATTTGCCTTTAACAAATGAAAACCAAGTGTCAACAAATATCCCTGAGTATAAAATTTCAGACTGTCAGTAAAAGTAAGTCATTTTTGTATTTTAATTGCAGGCTGTATTTAGTTAAAATTGACCAAAAATAATTATTTTAGAACATTCTTCAGACATGTGAAAAATAAGCCACACTAAACTGTGCCTGGTACACAGATTTCCCCAACCTTTAAAATAATACTCTCAACTTTATATGTATTATATAATGCACATATTAACATAATTTACACACTTATATAAGACATATTACACAGAAAATATAACAATAAATAAAGTAATATAATTATACAATGCACATAACTCCGTCCCTGAATTTAGGACATCTTCCATTTCGGAAGGCAAACAAATGAACATAAAAGGGCCTAAGGTTGTTTATTTTCCTCACATAGAATGATGAAAATGTCTAATTTGACTAAAAGGTACTCATAAGAAGAATGAGAAATGCAGAGAAATTCTGCATTCTACAGAAAAAGAAAATCATCATTACATACGTACAGGGCTTTTAGAAAGAACTGCTACAATACTTCTTAATTTGCTTTTATGACAGTTGCTAATATAGTCCAAGGTTGCCTTAATCACATAAGATGGAAAATGAGGAGGATTAGGAGCAGGATCCAGTTCCCTATATGAATAAAAAAGAGATATATTTTTTTCTTCTTAAAAACCAAACCACTTGTATTTAATACAGTAAGCCTTAATGAATAAACACATTAATTCATAGAAAATATTTTCTGCTTTCAGTACGATGCACCAAAAGCATCCAGAAAGTAACATGCACCTTATTTTGTAGCTGCTTGTTGTTCCTCTGTGGAATCTTTCACAGCTTTCTTAACATTATTTTACTTTTTTTTTGAAAGACCGTATTGTTAAAACCCGACACATTTGTCTCATCTAAGGTACTTAGTCCAAAAAATCTAATTACAAGTCATGGGTAAATGATCTGTATTTTTTAATAGTGGGAACAATCTGGTTGAGGAAAAACAGGATAGTCCCAGAACTTTTCTGGGACCTCAAAAAGAAAGAAATGCACCATGGCAATAATAAGAGTGCAAAAATCTAAGTTTCATCACTTATTCTTACCATTTCCTTCTTGGAAAAAAGAGCTTTGTTTACAAGCAGACACCACAATCTGTTAATAAACTCACTACAAAAAGATTCTTTAAAGAGAGTTCTTAAAGCCTCAGCCATTTAAGTTTTGGTAGATTTTCACAGAAATGCTTTGGATTCTTTCAACTTAGTAGTTTTACAATAAAGATATCTTCTTCAAGAACTTTACAAAATGCAATGTTTTTCCAAAAAGTTTGAATCTGAATATAAAAATCTGGAAAATTATTATGCAAATAGAGACATTTTAGGACAACAACAAAGACTAAAAAGCTTATGAACACGAAAATATTTATGGCACTAGGCTGTTTCTATTAATTAGGAATTTGTCTATTTGACATTGCTTAACTGATCTCTGTCCTGGGTTGANCCTTACCAAAGACAAGAGCTACAAGAACCACTAAGAAACAGCTTACTTTACCTCTCTGTGACTTCTAGTTTTTAAAGACCATTAAAAGAATCGCTTTAACTTAGAGACTAAAACCTGACCAATTTTACAGAGGGCAGCCCATCTAAATTTGAACTTATCTCAACTGGCAGTGCAACAACAGTCCAGCTCAACAACACACAACAGCACTTCCTTGACCACTGCTCATTCCCTCCATTAGCTGTAGTATTACAGAGCTGCTCCTTCCCGACCTTGAGGAGTAACTACCTGAGAAGGCATGACTGCGATACATCATCAGTAGTAACAATAAACCCTCTCAGCTTCAGGGTTACCTCTTCTTATGCCCTTCTTATGAAGGGCACATTTTAATGCATAATGTTATACAAACACTCTCAGCATTTAGAAAACCTACAAGTACATACCTTATATATTTACTTAGATGAGACCCTTCTGCGGTACCAGCTGGTTCATGTAAGGTCATCAACAGTTCAACCACAATCTCTGGCAAGTTACTATGAGATAAATTGTCCATTTGCTACAAGAAAAAAATAGCATTTTCATTAGAAAAGGTACATCAGCCAGAATGATTTCTTTGGCTAGAAAGTCTACTCCTTATCTACATTCTATACTTGTTCCATCATCCATGACATACAATTCATTCATAAATTAAGCCTGGTTAAGCTTCTCCATGGCAGTCACAGGTAGAACAATCTGCTTTCCTACAGTATATATAAAAAAAAAAGTTTCATCTTACTACTATTTCTGAATATAGAGTCTGCCTCTGGAGAAGATGGCTCCTCATAAAGCATTAAGAAAGTATTTTAAGAGGAAAATGTGATAGATGTATGGCAGAGAAACTTGGGGTTGGTTGTACAATGAATGGTAAAAAAAAAATTCATTGCATTATGAAAAAAATTATGCTTCAGTCAACTGTCTGCCTGAGAGTTTCTATTGAATAGCTCCTTGAAATCCTTGGGACAAAAACTTGGCTAGTTCGAATTTACTAAAATACTACTTTTACGCCTATAAATTTGAACTATTTACACAAATATAAATGTTTCTTTCTGGTCTGTTAAACACCACAAAACTCAATTTACACATTTTAAATGAATACCTGTTTTCCTAAGCAGTTTTCATCCATAAGCTTGTCATAGACTTTAGAAGCCATTTCTCTTTGCTCTGCTACTTCATTCTTTCCATAGGCAAAGTATGGGAGGATATTGACAAGTAACTTTGGAAAACAGTCTGCCAGAACTTCTCTCCAGTCTTTCTCAATCTTGTTGGCAAGTGATTTCACATCTTCAAACTGACTTCTACTCACCAGGTGTGGAACCAAAACTTTGTAACAAGACCTACATGCAGTAAATAAATTTTAAAAATGTTCTTAATTTTCTTTTTTAAAAAACCTTGAGCATCATGTAGTAAATACCATTCCTCTACTGTTTAACTACTGTATGACTTACAATCATTGTCTAGCTACTGCTGCACCAAAAAAAAAAAAAAAAAAAAAATTTTACCCGCAAAAA
>VXBB01018435.1:482754-499863 GCA_013399915.1 Illadopsis cleaveri
AAAAAAAAAAAAAAATCTTACCTGCATAAATACAATGCATGTGATGCTTGGAATACATTTCAAAAGTCCTCAATACATCACCTTACAACAAAATCCTGATGCATTACTACATTTAGCAATTTGAGACCCTATGTCATAATTGTACATAAAATCTAAATAATACTTCCATCATACAGCAAACTTACCTGTAGAACTCCTCAAGGCTAGTATAGTTCAGAAGAACATAAGGAAAAGCAGACAGGCTATATCCACTGTCATTTATTTTCAGCCACTCCATTACCAAATAGTCTAAATGTGATGTCATGAAGTCTTCTATGCTTTTATAGCCAAAAATGTCAGACACTTTTTTCAAAACCTGAAATGCACGAATTAAGATTGCAAAAATAGCATAGAGAGCACATGGTATTATGGCAAACTAACAATATTGCTCCTCCAAGGGTACCCTCCCAGCCTTTTAATGAACATTTGTGTAATTCAGCCCCTGTTTAGCATAAGCCATTTTATTATTTGTATTGCCATATCTCAGAAGAGTGCAACCAAGGAACTACAACTAACCCATATGAATTAAAAAAGGGTGGCCAGTACCCATTTTGCAGGGTACAGACTGTGTGCAAAAACAGGAAGCAGTGAATAGAAAGAAAGGATAAAGGGAATACATGCACTTAAAAAATTATTGGCATGAAAGGCTGAAGTATAAACAGCAATCATTTCAGTACACCCTTGTGAATTTCAAAATAGAATTCCACAAGACACATACCATCCTCCAATACACTGCAATTATTTTACATATTTTCCACATAAGAAAACTTGCTTCCACTGGGTAGAATGATTTTTTAAATGAGATCTGCAATATTCAATGTATAAAAGCCTACTTGTATTTCAGATCTGTGCTTTGAACAAACAAGATTTATCATTAAAATTGCCTTTCATGATTTCATTATTTCTATGCAAATCATTAAATAGAAAGATAAATTAATTCATTTATATAAGTACCACTTTAGTTATACCTTTACAATATTTAAAAAATTTCAGTATTGAGGAAAGCATTTTGCAGTCTTCCAATCTTAATCTAATCTTAATTTATAACCTAAATATCAAATGAAATGTCAGACTTGCCTTTTTCACAAGGTGAGGCTCTAATCCATTCTCTTTCACAGACTGGCAAATAGCAAACAGAGCCTGCTTTTCACAGGCTGGGCTGCAGCATAGAACCATGGTTATAAGCATCAGCAGAACTGCTTTTCCATTACCCTGTTTGTCCAAAAGATCTTCAGGACTTGCATTACCCCTGACCTGCAATAAGAAATTATGAACACCTTGAGCAAATATTCTGTTAAAGCAATTTCCCAGTTAATAAATCAAAATAAATAATTTTAAATTAAAGTCACTGACATAAATACTGCTGAACAAGTCAAGTCTCCTTTTTTCACTCCTTGATGCATATAGGGAAGAACTGCCTTGCCATTTAAATGCAGTTCTCTCTCTACTAAGGCATTGTGTTGGCAAGTGATGTGTTTAAATAAAAGTTACAAGAAACTGCCATGAAAAGGGAGAAGCTAACAGACAACACCAAGCTGAGGAGACAGAACAAGAACTCAAAGCACCACAGAAACCAGATGATGACAAAGAACTGAAGGTGACAATACAGAAGGATGAAAAAGATGACAGATGTGAGGTCTCAGAAAGGGAAGAGAGGATACATGAAGGTAGGTAACAGCATGACAGAAAAATAATGGAAAATATAGATGAGGTAGAGGACTTAGCATGGTAGCAAGGAAGGAGGAAAAGTGAAAGACATTAAAAGAAAAACTAATGAAAATTCCACAGTACCACACCACACCGTTGTATTTCCAGCCACTGCATTGAAGTGTAACTTTTCCTTAATTTCAAGCTTCTTCTGAATAGCTCAAATTTCTAAGCAAATCTCAGTTTTGTGAAAACCACTGCTCTAATACCACTGGAAACATGATCTTTCTTAAATTTATACATCTGGTTTTATGCTACGTAAACACATAATTTAATTTACATTGCCCCTTATTATTCATATGTTTTCTAATTTATTGAGGCTGCATTTTTCTATGATTTTTAAATGTTACAGCATTGAATCTGCAACAACAAATAGTATGATACAGAAGAGCAGTCTGAAACACACAATTTACAAATTTACAAACTTCTAATGTGGGCAAAACTGTGAGTGACTCAACGTGAAAGGAATTTCCTGATTATCACTTTCTTTCACCAGCTCAGATTACCAGAAGTCCAGAAGAATTAATTAATGTTTTCAGAAAACTAAACATGATCATGTTAAAGGTACCTTTACTCAAAAGATCAAAACTAGGCAAAACTAATAACTAGATGTTGGTACCAGATTGCTCATTCCTTCCTGAACTCTGAGGTATGCATTCTCAAAAGCTTTTTGCTGGAGCTTCAGGGGAAGAGGTCTTGACATTCCAGAAGAATCTCTCTGTTTCACATCTTGAAACAAACTTTAAAAAAAAAAAAAAAAGAAAGAACAATAATTATTAGCATAAGACTATAGAATTACTATATGTTGTGCATATAAATAAGATTCTGATTTTCTGAATATAATTATTTTTGTTTTAATTGCCTTGTATAGATTTTGCTTTATTTTCTTATAGAGCAGTTTCTCTCTATATATTGATCTCTCACATCACAGAATAATTGAAATGCAGACAAAGTTTCAACACTTCAACAAAATTTGGTAGGCTTTTATATTGTCAAGACTGCAGTTCCAGAAGTATCAAAAAGAGCAGCTATATAGTAGCAGAAGTGACATCCAATTAAGTGAATTTGAGCATTATTCTTACAAACAGAAGAAATATCTACATTATCACCTGGTAATTGACTTTGCAGCAAGAATGCGAACTTGATGGTGACTGTCTGCAAGGAAATGTGGGAAAGCATCACTCACAGGTAGATCTTCATTTTTCACATTAAGGATTGCCCACTTGCAATGAGGATCAACCTGAAAAAAATTAACATGGTGATTTCAAATGTACAGAAGATATACTGCAATATGCAAAAGATCTTTAGACATTGTTTTTAAGTACATCTTAAATAAGTATTAAGTATGCTAATGAATGTCAGAAAATCTGGGATTACCTCAAGCAGGGCTTTCATGCAGTTTAAAAGGGCCACTCTTACTGATGCTGTGCATTTCCCTCCTTGAGACAAATGCCTAAAACAAGGAATACTCAATTAACTTTTGGAAATAGTCGCCCACAATTTTGAGAAACAGTCTAGCAAGTTAGTTTCTGCAGCTCACAGTTGACTCTTTTGTGCTCCATGGGCATGTTTGGGAGGATTTTTATCATTTTGTTTGTACCATTTTTATTGGTAATTGCAAACAGTACTCTTTTTGGGTTGCTGAAGTTACCCCTTGTCATACCTGATGCAATTCAGCATAGAATTAGTCTTTGTTTATATACAGCAGTGTAGTGTTTATTATTCTGGTACTACCTTATGGATTAATTTTTTGCAACAAATATAGCATGACACAGAAAATCTGAGAAGTTAAATGCTGCACAAAGATTGCACAGTACACACAAACAGCAAGACACACAACAGCACTACAGTCTTCTTAATGACAGCAAAGACAAAAAGTAAAAATCAAAAATGTTATGTCCAACAGACTCCTGCATTAAAGAACATACCAGAGTCCTCCAACAACTGTCAAAAACTGTCCTTTGGCATTCCCTGCCTCTTCAGCATATTCATCAAACTGCGCCAAGCCCACTGCTATAGGGAGCAAATCATTTAGGATTACTTTACAAACTTCTTGATCTCGACGATACAAAGAACACACAGTACTGCAACGAAAGAAAGAAAGGAAAAATATCTTGAAAAAAGTCACCAAATCTCCTGAAATAGAGGTAAAACAGGCTGAATAGTTTCTTTCTTACGAAAGAGGCTTAAGAAGCATATCAACATCGACTGCAGGCAAGAGTTGTTCTTCAGTAGGGAGCTCCTTCAACAGGATCAAGTACTGTGGAATAAAAAGCCAAATGGAATAAAAAACCCAAAGAAAATAGAAAACAGTACTTAGGAAAATAAGAAGACAAAAAGAAAAATTAGGAAACTTTTTTGTTAAATCTTACACAAAACCATGCAGGAAGACACCTATCATCTGTGTGGTAGACTGGTCATCTTTTCATGCAAACACCGTCACACAGTAATACAGATCATCAAACTTTTAGTTCTGGCAGTAAAAAATATCTCCTTTGTAAACTAAGCCACAGATATTATTATACTACAGAGACTAATTCTAGTTCTTTAACAAATAATTAATTATGAAGGCAAGATAAATATTTTTCTCAACTCTTCATTTTCTGGCTTACAAATTCGAATTGCTGTTTTCCTGACTACAACACACTTCAAAACCACCAAATGTAGCCATTTTAAGTCTTCCCAGGGGGCTGATGACAGGAGAAAGACAATGTATAATCGAGAAGACTATGCAAATTGAATAACAGTACAATCACAGAAGTGGGTCTGCTGTACAAACCCCTGATACTCACCATGTGCAGATGCAGTGGCTTAGTGCTGGCAAAGACAGTGCCTTCAGTCAGCGCCAGCAGCCTCCTGCGAATGTCAGAGGCTCGGAAGCTCAGTGTCTGAGCTCGGGCTGCAGTTACACAAACACATAAGAACCTCACAGTTTCAAGGAGAAGTAAATCCTGCTTTGTCAACTGTTCTTCAGCCAATGGGCTCAGAGCACCTGGAAATAAGATTTTCATGTGAGAAATGCTTCTCCGAGGACAACAGAAGAGGTGGTAACATTTTAGGTCTTTACAAACCTAATATCAATTCTCAAAAAAGATAGAGTACAAGTAACCTTTATGTTCCTTTGTTATTGAGCAATTAGGGCATTTTAAGTAAGAATTTAAACCAAAAGATAACATCAGTACTTGTAGCTCCTAACAGGAATAAACAGACAGATTCATGCTCCTGTCCCCCTGAAGGTTCAGATATAGTGTCAAGAATTATTAATTAGCAGAAGAAGAAAAGTGAAATAGGACTATTTTTAAGATAATGAAGCACAATCTAATGAGACAAGTATTCTATAGACACATTTTCTAGTCTTTGCCAAAACTTCTGACTCTGAAAAAGTTGGTGTCTCTTCTTGTATTATTTGATTTATAAAATTAAAAATAAACTACTCCTCTCTAAATGAGCTCGAACACTTCATTAGCATCTTTAAAACACTGAAGAAAATTACTATTGCTTAGAAAGTACCTGGTTCAACCATTACCTGCTTCAACTATTAATAAAGCAGCACAATTTTGTACCTCAGTAACTCTCAAGCAAAGAGATATTTTCAAAAACAAGTTTTTGGAAGTAGTTTGGAGGTAGAGAAGACTTACCTGTTACAATTTGCATGTCACCAGATTCATTAGTATCACTGATGTCAGTCACTGAATGATCATCAAACAAATCATCAGATGCCAAGTTATCTACTTCCATTATACTCTCCTCAGGATCATTTCTGAGATCTACTTCTCCCTGTACACTTGGCTTTCCAGTAACTGTCATCTGACAAAAACACCACAGCCCTTAAAAGTTGCCTTTTAGGGACAAAAGAAACACCACAGACATAGCACAAGGAGAGACAATGCAGTTTTCCAGTGAACTGAACAGGTGAAGACAGTAAGGGTGACACAGAATTGATGAATTTCATCCTTTGTGATAAACCTGTTTTCTATATATTGTCTGAATTATTCTCTTTAGGATAGAAGCTTCCTCAGACAGATACTGATATCTGCATTTTAGATTCTGCAGATAACAGATTCTGCAGATAAGGGACAGTGTTAGTTTTTAAAACAGGTCCATCTGTAAGACTCACCAACTTCTCACCATACCTCATAATCACAGAGAAATGAAAGAGTCATGTGACTTTCTGAAGGCAAACTAATTACTACTTTCCATTCGGATGACAAGTTAACAACATGGCAAAACCTCCAGCTCTTTCTCATCTGAAAATCAGGAATTTGCCTACCTAGACCTGACTACAGCACAATGTGCCAAAAAGAAGTTTTAAGAATTCTGCTAAACGCAGTGATGTGCCACACTTCCACTTTTCCCAGTGGGAAAGGAGTAATTTACAGGTATATTTAATTCCCACATAAAACATAAAACCCCCCGCTCCTTTACAAGTGCATTAATGTTAACTGTCACATGGTATAGAATTTTTTTGTATACACTTCCACTGTAACAAAGTATTAAAAACATGAAAAACAACATAAATCTGTTTTGATCAAATGTTATCCATCTGCTCTTCTTTTTACCCTAAGCCTGTGTTCAAATGCTAAACTGAAAGGTTTCTGGTTAGGAATTCTCTATAAAAGTCAATGTACTTCAATTTACTTTTTTCAGTAATATGTATGTCATTTGGTTTGCCTCCAGATTACTGTGCTGTAAAAACAGCCCTCTCACAGAAGAGCACTGCATTCAGAAACAGACAGAATGTACTTACCAGATTCTTGCAAATATCTATCAGATCATCCATAAATTTTGATGTCAACAAACGCAGGAATATATTAGACATCATCTTATTAGCACTGTTCTGTAAGGATGTGAGATGCACAGATAGGTTAATTAATTTTTTTCAGGAATTAAAGGTACCATACTCAATTTCCTGATCTCATTAATGAAGAAAGAAATTTAAACTTCTTTATAAACTTTACCTTGGTACAATTGCATAAACATTTTGTACACTGCATTATCAAAGTCCTCAGTGTGTTGATCTGGGTATCTTCATTCAGTTTGTTTTTAGACTGGGAAATGCTTTCTCCGGCATAATGAATGAGAGACTAGTAAAAATGCAACAGGGTTAGAAAACCTCAGTGAAATGCCCTTACACATTGGCACCTACACAGGACACACAAAAAGATAAAAGGAAATGGTTCTCATTCATACATTCTCATTCATACAGCTTTGATATCCATGGTGTGCATCAATGAATCCACATTTTTTTCTGTGATTTCTGTTGTGCTCATTTTGCTCAAAAAGTGACAAAACTGTGGCTTAGATGTGCTTGAAACAGTAATATTTTCATCACAAAAGAAAAACACAGCATATCTTCATGACGAGTAAGTTTTGGGTTTCTGTATTTAAGCAAGAAACCCTCTCAGATAGTACTAATAATAAAAATAATAGCAATAGCCGTCTTCATACTGAACAATGAAATTATCTTTAATTCCTGAATAAAAGACCTGTAAATAAAAGGACTGGTTATCCTCTAATTAGTCCTTTGTCTACATATCCATGACTTCCATTTTTTTGAAAGGTGTGACTCAGAAGTATCTCCATATTTAGAATAATCTCCACTGCAAAACTCATGCATTGGTGTACTGACAGAATTTCAGTAACTCTTCTCTTTCAGCAGCAGCAACATATTTAAACCTCTCTAAGCTGACTTTTCTGAGGAGATACTTGTGCTCTCAAAATGTGTCAATACGAACAGAATTTTATGAATTAATTTATATTCCATGCTTCATGTAATTTTTAATACGTGCCAAATGCATTACTGCTTACCTTAGCATTCTGGAACAATGCTGACTTACAGGCATCTTCCTCTTTAAAAATACCAGTGTAGAAATAGCAACCCAGAACACCAACCAAGAGACTGACACATCGGACAAGGTGCTCAGCAGTAACAACCTTAGACTAAATCAAATACACAATATAAATACCAGCTGTTCATCACCACAAAATACAGAATCCATACACTTTGCCTTAGAAATAGATTGTTTGGGAACACAACTGTAAGGATGTAACAACGATTTCTAACTTACCTTAGGACCGCAACTGCTTAAAAGCTTTTCTGACATAGCTAAAAGGCAGTTCTCCAGTGTTTCCCTAAGATTTTGGTTGATGGCAAGTCTTGAACCAGTCACATTCTTATCTGCAACATTTACTGCAAATTTGGTGAAAATATCCATTTCATCAAATGTAGTCTGCAGGTACAGCTCTTCAACATCAGCAAAATTGTTTTCTTCTTTCCCTTGCACATGTTGCTCACTAGAAGAAGAGACACAGTTTTTACTTTAGCACCCTGTATATAACTTACAAGTCTTAAATACTATTATTTAAATACAGGAAATTTACAAAAGCAACATAAAATATTTTTAATCTTTTTGTGCTTCCAAACTCTGGTTGGCCTTCACTTTCTGACATGACTTGCACTGTGGAATGGACAATACCATTCTAGCTCTAACTGAACTGCAAGGAAACATGAAGTCTGCACACAGATCATACCTTCTCCTGCAGGTATGGAGCAGAATCTGCTTTGTGCTAGGGTCCCTGATCTCAGCCTACTTGACACAGCTGGAGCAGAAATCCACAAAGCCTCTGAAACTACTACTTTTAACTTCTAGTAGGTAAGTCTTATCTTGCATCAGAAACAAGTTACACACATTTTAAGTCTTATTAAGAGGAAACTGGATGCAGTCCAAAGCACTGGTGAAAGATGCAGCAGCATTCCTAGCTTAAGTACCTATAATGATTAATATAAAAACATACCATTTAGCATCATTTTGGAAAAAGATCATGGAGGCTCTGCAGTTCTTCATTGTAAGGCTCACAAGAATTTTTTGTAATACAAGAGGATGAAAATCACTGTAAAAAAGAGAATGTTTCTGTATTTTCTTGCAATCAGACAAGCTCTAGGGATTCCTGAAGCACACCCAAATTAACAATGTATCTTCAAAGAAATTTAAGTTTTCACTGAAGATTTCTAATGCATAGTCACATACCTGCTATGATATGGACAGTTAACCAAATTATATCCCCAGAATGACATTCTACAGGAAGCTCAAAAACCCTACAGATTCTGCTTAAACTTTAATATAACAGAATTCTGCATTAATAGAATACGTTTTTCCCTGCAGATTTTTTTGTGTTACAGGGTGAGCTTACATGTAAAATTATGCCACAAAAACTTTACCTGCAAAGCACAGGAGGCAACTCTGCACATTCTTCTATTTCTTCCTCCAAACAGCTGGACAGGAGCCATTTCATTATTGCCTCCCTTAATACAGAACCCAGATTTCTTTCAGAACTATTCTGTTCCATTCCTATGTCCAAATTTTCTGGCACTGAATAGGCAGACATCACTAATGACAAACAACATACAGCAGAACTGCAACAAAAAATGGAAGAGGGGATTTGTGAGAAACCATGTGGTATCTGTTGGTCAGCACTCTAAAGCAAAGTCAGTATTTCTGCACGCACAGGACACATCAAGTACATAAGCAAGTTAACAAGCATGCATACTGGTCAACTCCATCATTACAATCTTTGAACTGTCATTTTTCTTGGCTATTACAGACATTTCCTACCTATCTTAAAGACTATTGCAGAGTATTTATTTCAGAATAAAAATTCAGAAGAAAACATACTTCTTAACTTCAAAATAATCAACGTTTCTCTGTCAGTCAGATCTTTAAATTTTTAGTCCATTTTAAATTTTAGTGCATTCTAAATGTGAAGACTCTTGACTCTTCTGCCTCTGCTTTCAGACTCATTACATATTTATGATAATTTCAAAAGCATAGAACACAAAAGTGTGCAGTTCTTAAATAGAAATACAGTCAGGACAACAATAATATTGAGTAACACAATGATTTTGGTTGCACAATAAAGAGGAATGTGAATCAGACACAAGACACTATCCTTGATTCTATTTTACCTTGAAGGTTTGCACGCAGGTCCTGAAAATACCTTCCACAGCTCTTTATCTGTCACAACAAGGTTCCCTCGAATCATAGCTCCCAGCAGCCCAAAGCTCTCCACTTCAATCTGCTGAAGGCTCACACTGCGAATGGTGAGAGTCCAGATCTTTGCCCAGGTTCTCTGGAGCTCCAGCTTGAGGGTGCTTTTCAAATCAGTTTTCTGGTTTTGACACAAAGCTAACTCTGTGAGACACTTCAGCACGTATGGGGTCCTTTCTCCTCGGCGCTGCTGAGGCAGTAACTGGTGAAGGACATTGAGTAAGGCAGGCAACTCACTGTTAGGAAGGCTCATGGGATACTTGGATATTAGGTGACTTGTAATCTGTAACCTTGGAAACACAAAGTGAAGCAATTAATACCAAACATACAGAAATTTGCATTTTCAGAAGTAAATGAACAAACAAACAAATCCTTCTTCAATGGCCATTTCTCATTTCTACTTTCCAGTATTGAGCTGATTTGTTTACTATCAGAAGTTAAAGACTTAGTATTTCTACCATTTTCCCTTGTAAAGACTGCTCATCTAGCCTACCACCAACAATTTCTTACAGTTCAGAGGTCCCTCATGGCAAACAAAATACCCTTCAATCAAAGTCCAAGGTAAGAAGCCAGGCCTTGGAAAAGTTTTCATGACAGGTATTACAGAAAACTGTGTGAACCAGTCCAAAACGGCCAGACTTTTAATGGCTGCTGTAATATGGTACAGCCAGCTTAAAGCAACTTGCCAAATGCTCTGACAATCGAAGTTCACTGCTAAGATATATATAATTACAGCATGCCCAGACAGCCAGCTTAAATGCATAACATATTCAGGAGAATGTAAAATGAAAAGATGTCTGGAGTGATACATTTTTCATGCAAAAATGTTATTACCAAGGTATGACATCAAAATCCTTCTGGGATCTTTGCACGTTGTCTCGAATGACGCCCCAGCCGAGCTCAACCCTCCTGCGCTTGTTTGGCATCGTGTCCTCGCTGGACTCTCTTTGTGAAACAGTATATGACTGGGTAATTTCAAGGACTTTGGTATCCTCTGTAAAAACCTTTCGAAAGGAGAAATTTAAAAGTATGCAAAAAAAAAAAAAAAAAAAAAAGAAAAAAAGGCAGCAGTATTTACAAGAAAACTAAAATGCTTATAGCCTAACAAGGAACATTAGTGAAACACAGTATAATACATTCCTAAACTGTACAGAATTAATAGAACACAGACAAAAATTTTGAATACTTCAAACATACAGCCCAGTAATTATACAGTTAATCTTATACTCAAATAAAAATGTTACCTGATGACAAATATCAGCCGTTAACTCAATTAGATTTTCCTTTACAGCAATATTACGTGAGCCTGAAGAATACTTCCCTCTGCTACTGATGAGATTTATTTCATTCACCAGCAGATCATACATGTTATGTAAGATGCTTTGCCACTTTGTTAAGTCATATGCACCTGCACAATCAAAAGATAATATGTATCACCCAGTTGATACAGTATGTAAACCTACCTAAACAATGCAAAATGCAGCCAAAATCTGAGCAAGGCACACAAAGTTCAACAAGTGCAGGCCTGAAAAACAAATTCTACAGTGGAGAACGAATAAAGTAAAGAAGGGAAAAAGCTAAGAGGAAAGCAGCATATAGAAGTAATTAGGGTAGGAATTAAGTTTCTAATATACAATTCTTCATCTACCTGGAACGAATACAGTTAAAGGTAATGGGTAGATTTGTACAAAGTGTAAAAAAAATTATGCTAGAACTAAAATAAGCCATGACAAACAAACAAAGTTACTGAATTCTATTCTCTGAGAAGTTTTACAGTGTAAGTCAGACTTAACTGACAGTAGTAATTTCTGGGTTTAAATAGACCTGGTAAGACACCAATACATGTGACAATCTAAACCCAATCTAAATTATTATTTTCCTTCCCCAAAGACTTTGTATTTTCATTTAGCAATTAAAACTGCCTTTTGATTAAAAGATGCCCCAACCTTTAAAGGACTTAACATAATTAATATGCTCTTAGTGGATACAATTTGAAAACTCCTTTTCACTTTCACTCAATATTAACCCATAGCATAAAACTACTGACAAATAATCATCGCTACCATTAATGTTTCCAAGACTCGGTACCAAAATTCAGAGTTGGCACAATAATTTAAACAATCACATGCAGCAATAAAAAAATGAAGCTTTTTGTTGTACCTCTTCCCTGAGTTTTTGCACCCTTTGGATGATGAATACGAACTTGGAGATGAAATAACTCAATTATTGATTCTTTCAGGGAATCCTTTGGTCTATACTGGGTCCAGATGTAAAGCACCGTAGGCAAAATTTCCTCCCCTACTTTGCAAATCCGTATGCGACAGTTGTCAGCAAACTTGGTGCAGAAGATATTCATTGCTCCAACAATATGATCCAGGCCTGCAATATTCTTCTCCTGCCTGTAACACAAACCCAACACTTGAACTTCCAAAAGAAATAACCTTATTTATTTTCACAAGTATTGTTTAAATGTAAATACTAGCAAGTAACAACATTCAGAATAGTATTTGCCTAACAAATGCAGAAGTTATTAGTATTTTAGAGAAGCTCCTTAATTGACATTCAAATACAGAAGAAAATATATCTGAAGAAGCATTACCTGTTACTACTCAAGTCCAACCCCAAATACTTAAAATAAGTTATTTTCTAGCATACAAAAGGAGCATTGGCAACATACCTTGCAGATTGCATTGCTTTTGAAAAGAAGACAAGCATGTCAGAACACAACCCATCAGTTTGGAAGCAGTACCCTCTGGTGAGTGTGTGAATTATCCTAGCCACTAAGACTCTATTAATGTTCCCAGAAGGTTTGAGGTATAAATCGCCATACAGGGTCAGCAACTCTACAAATTTATTAAAAAAAATACAGGTAAGTATAAACATATATATTACAGAGGATTACATAAAACATCCTGACACAAAATACTGCAATAAAGACACAGAGATCACCTCCCTGTGGTCAACGGCTGGCATCCAGGTTCTTACTTTCAACAGCAACAGATCTCTGATTTTATAAATAAAAAACCAGACTTCCCTAATGTACCCAAAGAGTTATAAGCAAGCATCAAGGTAGAATCACTAGAAAAGGTTATAGTAACCTTTACAGAAACTATATACCCTTCGTTTAATAAATGCAGCTTGTTTCACTCAATGGATTAAAGCCTGACTTCCTTTAGATTTACGGCCTTCAGCCCTGCCTCACCTCAGTAACTAAATTCCACTGCGCGCCTAACGATCTAATGTCAACACTTCTTCTGTCACACTTCCCAGCTTCGCCCATAGGCAGACTCAGCTAACTTCCACGTTCCTAAAGAAACTAACCACCATACAGCAACCCCCACTGGCTCCCCATGCCTGTGTTCTCTTCCAGTGACCTGTGCAGACCGTGGATCTACAGCCCTGACCGTATAGAAGTACTTACGTTTCAGCAAGCAATAGACAAACAGTACACAAAGAAGAAAAAAAAGTACACAGAAAGAAAAAAAAAATCAATTCCTAATCTTTGTTGCTTTGTTTATTTCAAGTGTAAGCCCTTCAAAACTGACACTGCTTTACTCCATATTTTGTGTATTACCTCACACAACAGGGCATCAAACAAGTGAAAACACATCTAAAATATGCATCTATAAAAGGAAAAGACATTTCTAAGTAGGCTTAAAAATGTTACCTGACCATTGCTGCTGGGATATATCACACCAGTATTTTCTTACTGAGAGGATATCCTTTAAGAGTATACTACTACAGTCAGAACCATAAGCAGCACAACTTGTTGGATCTCTTATAATTTCCATTACATAAATCAGAAGTTCCTGACATTTCAGCCTGGGTCCTCCTATATAAAAAAATAACATGAGACTATTTAATTAACCCAAATTCTACCAAATAAATCTGTAATTAAATATTTGTAAATGTTACTTAATTAAAAAAACAAACCAACAAAACCCCCAAACCTACAGCTTTGAAACATTTCTATTAGGAAATATTTTCTTACACTGTTTCTAAAATATAAATTATCAATGGGAGGATGTATCAGTTATAGACACATTGAATAATTAGAAAAAGGCACTGTGAACAACAAAAAAGGCAGATAAAGAGCACAAATGATTGATTCACATTAAGATATTTAAATAGTAAACATCTGGAAGCAAGTAAGACGAACCCTACATTGGTAACTTAACTTGAAAGTATGAATTTGAAGTTGAAAGCTAAGTACCAAACCAAACCAATATCTCTACATGATAATGTGTATTACTGACTTTTATTAGCACATCTGATGAAATATTTGACCAAGCTTCCAACTTCTTGTATCTTTTTCTGTCTGGTAGTTTGGGTTGAAGCAGATGCATTTGGTTTTGTCAGCTGCAGGTTTTTAAGTTCTTTCTGGAAATATTTCTGCAAGACACTTCAAAAATAAAAGACAGATTAACCAAAGATCTGCTCATTTATGACTGAAGTAAAACAGGAAAATGTTGTTTTAGCCTAAAATGCCAGTTCTTCTCACAATTCTAATTATCAAAGACTAAAACCAACTGAAATATACTACAGTCCAAGCATGATGAAAATAGTCTTTAAAAGGAAATGCAAGTTTTAAAGATAACCCAGAAGCAACTTGGAGTAGGAACCAAACTTTCCTTTAAACTTTGCACAATGCTAAACATACAACTTATAATTAGGAAAAAAAGCATTGCTAAATGATGCTGCAACATTATAAAACAAAACAATAAATACTACTTATCATTGCTTTTATCAGGAAAGCCTTCAAGTCCTATTTCTTTATCATTCAAAGTTAATTTATGGATTATATTTTAGATTTATGAATAAATTAAACTTTTCACTGTATTTGTCACTATAATTGCTATGAGATTTTCTGGCCTACTATTTGAATTCAGTTTAGAAGCTCTATTTTTGTATTCCTCCTTGGTATTTCTAATATATTACTGTCTCTAAAGCAACCTATAAAACTTATCAAGTACTTTTTACAAAACCTTTGGTACACCTGTGAAACAAAAACTATTCCAATGCTGTCCAATTAAAAAAACACAATGGAAAGCTGATAGGCCACAGTTCAATGAAAAATAAAAATTCATATGAACTTTTACCATGAAATTTAACACTGGTTGAAGCTGCTGTAAGAACTTATCACACTCATGCTTAGTCCAATCTTAAAGTACATCTGAAGTAGACTGTACCCAAGATTAGCCTCTACAAACATGCCACAGTCCTTCTACTGCATCTTGAGGAATTCAGCAACACAAGAAACTTTAACAAAGCTACCTGCAATCCACATAAGATACACTGAAAATCAGAAGCAAAGAATAATTTACCAAAAAAGAAAGTAACTATTATTTTTGCAAGGAAAAGCATCTACCCAATTAATGATGAGTTTCCCAGCAATTTTCTGTAAGTGATAAGTGCGGCACTTTTAGCCATTTTAAACTTACTTCCTTTGGAGACTAAGGTAAGTAATTATTTGTTTATAAGCTGACAAGAAGTCTAAATCAATATACAGAAAGACAGGCATTAAAATAGGCCTAACAAACAAAAGAATGATGTCCCACTTAAGAAAATTGTGACCATTCACAAACAAAACCAAGAAACTACCTAAATACAGCATCCCAGTTGAGTTGCTTTCCTTGTTTGGAATCAGAATTCCGGTCCAGCTGGAGAACTGTTTCAGGATCACGGAGAAGTCGCTTGAAATTTTCAATTTCCTTCTGAAAATGTATTACAAGAAGAGTATTTTTTTATGATTCCCTGCATTGCTATTTGAGGTACATCACCCAAAAGAAAAAACTTGTTACCCTTCGCTCCACGGCTTTCTCATTTTCAAGGCGACGACAACAAACAAGCAGATTGTGTAATGCGAGACTCATGGTTCAGCTTAAAGATGAGTCATTTATATCTGCACACAGAAGAAATGGATAAAACAGGAATTACTGAACACACAGCCAAGTAAAAACAAATGGTATTGCAGTATACTGAAAATCCAGTATCAAACACCACGATGTCCAACGTTTCACTGAAAAGCTCATTTGTGGCTGGGTCAGTCTTACTGGTTGCAAAACTGAAGCAGTTTCATGTCAAGAATGTAATCTGTTCTTACAGACAACAGTCACAGAATAACTGCAGAGAACCTCTTCACATAACTCTGACTTTCTCCCTTTCTATAAGTGCTGAGTAGAGCTGGGCAGACAACTGGGAGTGCAATTACAGTAAGAATGGCAGAGCTAAATACATTCTGGCAGCACTAACTTCCAATAGCTCTCTTAACCTGATGCTGCCAGGAGAAGGCAGCACTTGGACAATGCTCTCTCACATTGTACATTTTTATATGTATGCACTATCTATTGACAAATCTTCACAGACTCAACATGTCAAAGGATGATTAAATATCAGTCATATGAAAAAAAACCCTTCTTCTTTCTGTGATCACTTAAAATTACGCTTCTTCTTCTTTGACAGATGTTGGAATTAGCTAGACCTTGCACTACACAAAATTATGATGCTGAAGATCACAACCATGACATTCTATTTAACTTCCACGCTTTTGCTTTTACACCCTTAATGCAGGCCCAAGAGAAACCCTGTTTGGAAGAGATTACTCAAGTTGGAAGTGACTCCAAATATATGCTGCCGCTGTAATAAGCAAGGGAGAACAGGCATTCACGATGTACAGCACTGCATCTTGAGTGCCAACATGAGAATATAAAAACAGCCCTTCAAATAAGTAAAATTTTAAATATCTACTGTCTTAGACTGCATTTATTTCCTTGGCTTCAATCAAGATCAGGCCGGGACTAAGTATGATCAGAGATTTGGTGACTGATAGATACATATGAAAAAGAAAACATTTTAAGTGCAAAGGCAGCCTGTACTGTACAACTGCACTTATTTAAATTAAGTGTCCCTTTACTAACTTCAAGAACAATGGAATATTCTGATTTGGAAAGGACACATAAGGATGCCCGAAGTCCAATTCCTGGCCCTGTGCAGGACACAAGAATCACACCATACGCCTGGAAGTGCTGTCCAAAGAGCTCTCGCACTCTGGCAGGTTGGTGCTGGGGAGCTTGTGCCAATGCTCAGCCACTCTCTGGCCCTCTGGTGGTTGGGCACTGGTACAAAAAAAAACCCAAAACCCAAACCCAACCCAGCAGACTCACCGCTTGGGCTGGAAACGGAACAGAAAGAAACCTTTTAAACACCACTGGCTTCTGAAGTGCTTGATGGAAAACTGTAGCAACAGGGGTCGTCTGCTGTAAGGCCTGGGCATTCAAGAAGGCAGCCGCCTCGTTTGTAGTTATTGGTATTTCTAAAC
>VXBB01018435.1:499921-572326 GCA_013399915.1 Illadopsis cleaveri
CCTCGGGCCATGCTGCTGCCGTCCGACGTGGCCCGGCTGGTGCTGGGTGAGTGAGCCGGGAGGGACGGGGGGATGCATGGGTGAGGCGCGGACCGGTGGCCGCGCCGGGAGGGCTCTGCCGGGCATTGTCAGCCGCCCGAGGCGCGGCGGGACATAGAGCCGGCTTCGCCCTTGACCCTCGGCAGCGTCTCTTGGTCCCCCCAGGCTGGGATTGTCACTGCCGGGGCTTATACCGGGCAGCCCCTGGGCTGGCCCCCGCCGCCCTCCGGCCCGGCCTCTGTCGGGGGGNGGACACATAAGGATGCCCGAAGTCCAATTCCTGGCCCTGTGCAGGACACAAGAATCACACCATACGCCTGGAAGTGCTGTCCAAAGAGCTCTCGCACTCTGGCAGGTTGGTGCTGGGGAGCTTGTGCCAATGCTCAGCCACTCTCTGGCCCTCTGGTGGTTGGGCACTGGTACAAAAAAAAACCCAAAACCCAAACCCAACCCAGCAGACTCGCCGCTTGGGCTGGAAACGGAACAGAAAGAAACCTTTTAAACACCACTGGCTTCTGAAGTGCTTGATGGAAAACTGTAGCAACAGGGGTCGTCTGCTGTAAGGCCTGGGCATTCAAGAAGGCAGCCGCCTCGTTTGTAGTTATTGGTATTTCTAAACCGGTAACATTCTCTGACCGATTACAGAGTTTTCCAACTACCGCATGACGGCCACCTTCACCCGCTACATGAATTACAGCCAGGCACACCGAGTACCATGCATGGCGGGGAGGGGAGCTGGCTGAGGCGCTGCGAGGTGTCCCGGCACAGGCGGACACTCCGCGCCGTGCGGCANGGTCCTGAGGGACCAGGCCGCTCCCCGGCCGTGCCTTGGGCTCGGGTTCTTCACGAGTCCGAGGAAACGTGGTGGTCTCTGGTGCCCACCTGCAGGCTGAAAGCTGCTAAGCGGGACTTAAACAGTTCCTGGTTACAGGTAGAGTTCAAGGGTGACCCGAAATCCCAGGGGAGATTGCGTTAAGGGTCACATGGTTGGGGTTTTTTCCGTCTGTGTTTCGCTTACCTTTGAGGGTGCACTAAAAGTTCAGGCGTGATCAGAGTCTGTGGAAAGTACAGTGTAAGTGTATTCAGGACACTGGCAGCAGACAGTGAATTTTTTAAATGACTTTATGCTTTGGATTATTTGGATCCTGCCTAAGATGAGAGCAAATTGATGGTAAGCAAAAATATGATCCACATATTTCAGTCCCACACGTAAGTACCTATTGGCGCAGGTTGCCAAGATTTCCTGGCAGCCTGCCCTGTGAGATTCAGTTTTCAGTTGTTCACAGTTTTTTAAATCCAAAGCATTAAAGCTGAATCTCTTCTTCTGTGTTCCCCCAGCACAATTTATTTTTAACTACCTGAAATGTTACTTGCTACTGTCTTAAGAAAAAAGGCTAGTAAGAGATGCAATTTTTTTATTACTGTGAAGTAACAGGATTTTTAGAAGCTCCATGGACTGTAAAAGAAGAGTTGAAATCATACAAGTGAGATCTCTCATTGCACTCTTCCAAACAAGATTGGTGAAGTTACAAGTTTCCAGGTAGAATGCTTATCTTGTGTGCCTACCAGAGACTTCCAGACATAGTACACAATCTTGGCAACATCCTGTGCACTGAGAACGATCCATCCTCTCTTGTGTCTGTTGTGGCGTGGAGCGTGCATGATGTCTGGAAAACCTCTGAGCAACCTAAGGTTGTAGAAGAGGATATTCCTTGTAACCGTTTCTGTTCTCTAATAGGGATTCCTCCTCTGTGAGGAGGCATCTCTGAATTTCAGTGGGTAAACAAACTTCTCAGTGCGGCTCTTCATCTTTCTCCCCCAAGCCCCCTGCCTCCAAAATCTTTCTGGTGCTGTGAAGCTTGATGAATATTTGTTAAACAAAGCTAAAATGATAAGCTGAGCTCACACACAGGAAAATGCATAAGAACATTTATCTTTTCCTAACTGATTGAGTGAATGTGTACTATGAGTTAGACATTTCTTAAGGTAGAACAAAATATTGAATCATTTCCATACATGAAAACATGCATCACATTTTGTGCCTTTAATTTGATTTTGGCAACCTTGAGAGACCACATACTCCTATGTCATTATACAATGTGTGCACAAGAACTTTGGATCAGCTGTACAGGCATTTTTAGCCTTTGGAATGCTTTATGACCAGGAAGTGGGTGTATGTAAAATGTGCCCATATGCAAACATTCAGTCATCCTTTGTGATACTGTAGTATTAGGTTCAAGAAAGAAAAATTGCAGCTTTTTGAGTAAGTATTCAGGTAAGTTTGATTTTAAGAGCAGTCATACCAGCACAGATCAGGGCTCCACTGAGCCTAACACCCCATCTTCCAGCCTGGACAACAGTGAGATATCATCGTGTTTACCAGAAATACACTTTCAGCCACTTGTGGCTTGAGATTTTTCTAGGAAAATGTATTTGAAAAATTAAATAGGATATTCCTTTCCACAGGCACTGCTAATGTTTTCTGTCAGATAGGCCTGCTGTACATTGTGATTAAATTCCCAGGCTGTGTTTAACTTTCAAATTTGCCTACTTGTTGAAGACATGAACAAGGACTTACGTGTAGGAAATACGATTTGTTTTCTTCAGCTATACTCAGATCTGCTGAAAGATACTTGTTTTAGTTTAAACTCCAAGGGCACATGTTTCTGCAAGCATTAATGAACTGAGGTGGACCATTTTGGGGGTCCATTGAAATAGACAACGTGTGTATATTCTGCATTGTATAACTGGGCACATGTTTTTTCTTATCTTTAAAACATTCCATGCTAAGCTGTGCTAAGAGCGAGAAAGAAGAAACATTTTCTCTGTGGTTCTTTGTTCCAGAATCCTTCAGAATTCAGATTGATCTATTTCTATCTTTTAGTGTTTAAGGTGTTTGAAAATTAAAGCAGGGTTAAAAAGTTTGATTCAAGCAGAACATATTTGATGAGGAATGGAATTTTGGAGAAGAAAACTTTGCCAGTACATTTTTTGTGATGGTAACTATTGAGTCTTAGGGTGTAGAGAGCACAGTTTGCATCTAGTACATCTATCCTAAATGAAAAATTACTGTAAGTGAGGGGGGAAAAAACCTTTTTCTGTTATTAATTTTTGTACAATGCCAGTATTTTTAATAAAAATTATCCACTGTTGCAGCAGCTGTACAGGTTTTACCTATTTTGAAACAGTACAGTGTGTGGAGAATTACTCTTACATAGCAATGCATTTTATTAACAAAATATCATCGATTTACATTGAAGTATCAGATAGGGTGGAGAGTTTGTTTGTCAGCCTTCTGAGCCAAGAACTTTTTATTTTTTTGTGTGTACTAAAGAGAAACCAAAATTTGTTCATATTACCTCACTTCCAGCCTTGAATACTTTGTAAATACAGTGTAATTTCAATCTATATTTTTTGTTCTTCTGAATCTGGTAGGAATCTGTTAAATATCTGGTAGGAACCTATGTTTTGTCAAAATAACGTCACTTTCCTTTTCTTACATAGAAATTTTTATCTGATTATTCCAACACTGCAGGCAGCTTTGATACCTATTGAACAGAAGTGATGAATGAATTAGAAAAATTTTCTATCTGATTTGTTGCAGGCTATTTGCAACAGGAAAATCTTCAAGCTACCTGCCATCAGTTTATTCTGGAAAGCTCAGATTTGAAAGAATATGCAGAGCACTGTACAGAAGATGGTTTTATTCCAGCCTGCTTGCTGGTGAGTTTGTATTTGCAGAGCAGAAAGTTACATTGTCTTGCATCCATGGAAAACAATATTGAGGATTTCTCAGTATAACAATTAATTCTCAAATGCTGCTTAAAATGTTTGATATTTGATTTGTTTCCTGTTTTTTCATCCTGTGAAAAGTTACTTGGTTTCTAGTATTTAATCTTACTAAGAAACATTTAATCGTGAAATATGCAAGTTTGTTTCAGCATATTATGCTTAGTCTGCCTTACAGCTTTGAGGTTGATTTACAGAAGGGTGTTGTCACAAGGGTTTTATGGATTTCAGGGCTGCTTTTGTAAATTACTGAAGATCACTTTCTTATTCTAAACATGGCAGCCAATAATGTTCCATTTCAGGTACATTATAAATATTTAGGTACGGCACCTCAGATTTATCTCAGTCTACCAAATTTTATTGACAAAAACTGTGTTCAGCCTCCTCTCTGTTCAGTATCATCTGCGTTGTTCTGGGTGAAAGGTGGAATTTTGGGTATGCACAATTAGTCAGTAGCCACATCTGTAGATATGTGCGTAGAGCTAGAGCATAATTAATAGTTTGCATTTTTAAGAAATATACAAAGTGGAATTTTTACTATACTGTGCAAATTACAGGGTTTCAGTATTGCTATGTATCAAACTTTTAGTGTTTATATGTGTGTCCTTTTTGTGTTCTGTTTCATTCTTCTAGTATATTAGTTAATTTCATGGTCTGGGATTTTGTCCACAGTATTCAAAATTTGAGGAAGTCTTTTCTGAGATCCAAGGTGCACTTTCTCGATGCACCTATTTAAAACAAACTATTGAATTTATTTTATTTACACGTGTTTAGTCATCTGTACTTTGGTGATAGGGAGTTGAGAACCAAGCTATGGCCAGCAAAAGTTTGAAAGCCCAATGTAAACAGATCATCCAGATTATTAAAGCTTTTTTATAATCGTTCTTTTCTCAGTAGAAAAGTTTTTACTATAATTCACATAAAAGTGATATAGTATCTAAGACAAAATTCTTACTGCAGCTGAAATATTTGCAATAAAGGGCTGTATTTGTCATGTAGGGTTCTCACTAGTAAACAAGACAGGAAGGTACAGCAGATGATAGTGGTAACTTTAAAATCTTAATTGTCTGTGTGTCACCTAAAGTAGCAGGACAAGTCAACATGATAAGAAGGTTAATTCTGTGTGACTGTTAAAAATTTTTCTTCAGACAGGTTCCTTCATGTTTGCATCTTAGTGTATGTTGTTTTTCAGCATGATACATGCTCATTAGTGTGTTTCAGCTGTTCATCATCTAATTTTCATGGTTTTATTCCATAATAAAAAAAGTGAGTGAAGGTCAGACAGCTCTAACTACCAGTGTTGTGCCTTGAGATTGAGTACTTCACATTTTGGGTACTAATAGGATTTTGTTCCATTGATTGCTCTCTACTAAGGACGGTCCCTTGTGCTGAGGGTCAGCATGGTGTAGACTGCTAAAGAACTCCTTAAATATGAAGTGATACAGCAGGTGAAGTAGAAGTTATTGGTGCAGATTCTAAGATCTGTTGGGTTTTTTTCCAGTCGCTGTGTGGAAAAAACTTGACGACTATTCTGAATGAATACGTAGCCATGAAAACAAAAGGTAAGCCTGCAGAATGAGGTGTTGTTTTGTTTTTATTTATCTGTTGTGAGCTCCTTGAGGAAGAGGTGTATGGTCTTAGAGTAATCCTCCATTTAGGCTACCATTTGAAGGTTACCATATTACACAGCCAACAGCCACTACTTTTAGTGATGAAGGGTAATTGATTATCTTAGTTTGCATATGCCAGCATATATTTTCACTTCAAATGTGAGCATTTTTATATCTCAAAAGCATAGAGATACAATAAAATGTGCAAAATGTATGGTTTGATGCTTGCAAAAATTATAGTGTTTATTGTTTATGCTATCAGTGATGGGGGGGGAGGTGCTTATCTCTCTAGTGACCAGCGACAGAATGTGAGAAAATGGAATGCTGTGTCAGGGGAAGTTCACATTGGACCTTAGGAAAGGGTTGTTCACTTAGAGGATGGTCAGGCAGTGGAACAGGCTACCCAGGGAAGTGGTCATGGCACTGAGCCCTGTCAGAGTTCAAGGAGAGTCTGGACAATGCTTTTAGTCACATGGTTTAGAGTTAGGTAGCCCAGTGAGGAGCAGGGAGTTAAGATCAATGATCCTTATGGATCCCTTCCAACCTAAGGTATGCTATGACTCCATAAAATAGTCAGGAGGAGTCCTATGGTATGAAATATTTCTTGCCTCTTTTTCTTTTCTCTGAAACTAAAATAGTTTCAGAACTACTTAATATTTTGTATGAGTACTGTAAGACAGAGTTACAGCATTTGCTGGTTTTGAAAGCAGTTATCAAGCTTCTGAATGTTGCCAAATCTTACAGGTTTTTGCTGTCTGTTGTATGATCATATTTTAGTAGTGCTTGTTTTAAAAATCATATATGGAACATTTCTGAACTTTTTTTTCCTTTCACATTAGGTTTAACAGAAATGGTAGCTAAGACACAAAAGTACTTCCTTCAAAATGCTTTGTACTAGCATCTTGAAAAACTTAGTAAATTGAAGTGTTTACTTACCTTTTTCCTCACACTTTTAATGTTCTGTGCTTCAAAAAGACCAAATGTTTTTACCTGTTTGGGTAATATCATAAAATAAACTATTTCTTTTCAAGGCCTGTCTGCCAGGTTATAATATTCAAAGGCACAACAGTGACTTGGGAATATGAATACCATTTCCAGAAGTGCGTTGAGGGGGTTAGCATGGGTTAGGTTAGCATATGTTTGCTGAGGAGTCAACACCATGTGCAAATTACACCAAGAATTATAGTCATTAATTCAGTTTCATCAAGGCTTCTAAACCACTACTGTATCCATATCAATCAAAATTCTTTAAATTAGGAGTTAGAGCTCTCTAATTAATAGAATATTAAGAAGGCAGCTAGGCACCTAAAGTTAGATGATGTCTGAAACACTCCATAATAATTATTTGCTTGTGATTTTACTTTTTTCTCAGCATATATAAATTTTGGGCATCAATTTCTTTTTATGGTTCATTTTAGAAACAACAAATGAAGTTCCGGCAATGATGTCATCTCTGTGGAAAAAATTAGACTATACACTTTCTCAGATCAGGTAATGTAGTTTTGAAATCAAGAAAAGTAATATTTCAGTGTAAGTCCCTATGTTGACCAACTCCCAATATCATTGTATGAGAATGCTTCTCTGTTTCCTCTGAGAGACAGTGAAAAAGGTGGGTATGTGAGAGTTGAGTTAAGCAGTCATTTGAGGATTTTAAGGTGGGGCTGGCAGCTAAGGAGGGCATTAGTGTGAGCATGTGGCCTTCCTGTCATAAAACAATACACTGTGACTCATTTAGAATCTGATACCTTTGTGGTTACTCGATGAAAAATGAAACAGTAAGCTTCACTTGAAGGGTCTGTGACCATTGTTGGAAAGAATAAAAGTAGCAATCAAGGGATTTTTCTGAAGGAATGTGTGGTTTGGACCAGACTGACATGAACCACGTGATAGGCACTGTCACACTGAGTAGCTGAGTGCTTCCATTGTGCTCTGTTAATTTATGTCACTCGCTTTATTTTTTAGGAGTATGCAGAATTCAGACTTCAGATTTTCATCTAATCAGAGGAGTAAGTAACTGTCAATTCCATGGGATGAGTGGGTTTTATGTTAAAATTGTCTGTTTTGGCAAAAAATAGGGGCCTTCCGCAGCCATCAGTAATGCATATCTGTTGTCTTCAGTGTGGTCTGTGGATTACTGTAATGATCAGGAAAGGAAAATAAGAAAAGCTGAGCTTTTTGCAAGGGGCTAAAATTCTGTATTATAGAATTTTCTCTGCTGAAGAAAACTTTTTGGAAGTTTACATGGTTAAAAGGTTTACAAACTGCTGCTTCACTGCTGAAACTGCTGACTTAATTTGTGGTTCATAGATGAACTAAAACCATGGCCAGTCTAATTATAATGCAGTTGGATTTCTGTAGAAGGAGAACATAAAAACATATTGCAGTCCTGTAGAATTTGTTATTATGCGAACATATATCCAACCAAAATACAAAAACATACTTGTTGCATCTAGAATTTTTTCTTTCATTACAAAAGCTGAAAATGAACTATCAGCAAAGAAAAACTGGTTTACTTAAAAATAAGTTTTTCTTGATAGTATTTTTACTGTATAAGGAAAGAGAGTGTGAGATATAGATAGTAATTGTTCCCAGATTTGAGAGTCACTGTATTGGGTGGTGTTTAAATTGGGTTGTTTACATTTTTTTAAACAGATTTTGTGTGAATATCAGCAATCTTTTAAAATTCCTTTATCATGTATTTTCATCTTGTCTTTGTTTCCAGTACGTACAAGAAGTGGAATTGTAGAAATGAAAAGGCAGAGAATGCTTCAGCAGTCAGCTCCTTCAAACTCAGGATTGTTGGCAGTAGCCCATCAGTCAGGGCCACAGAATTCCTCTTCTGTTGTTCCTCCTCAAGTAATTCACAGGCCAGCAATAAATCAAACCATGCCACAGACAAGATTGAATACACTGCATGTGAGCCAGTCACAAACTCAAGAAAACAAGATAAACAGTAAGTTGCATAAATTTTTAACCTTTTTTCTCCTGTGAAAGATCCATGGCTATCAATAGAAGTTGTCTAAAATCAGGGCTAATCATCTTCCACCAAAAAGTTCCAGAAAATTCTTGCTTTGTTCCCCAGCTCTCCGGACTGGTTCAGGTGATTAAAAGAAAATAAGTGGCCAAAAGAGAGATGGCTCTTGCATACTTGCTTGCCAATGTGAGTTCAGAGATCAGAAGTGCATTAATTTGTGGTTATTCTGTTCTGTGCTCTCACCCTCACCCAAATGACTTGTTTCATCAGATCAGGATGATGCACATTAAGTGGATGTCTATTTCAGGATATGTTTAAAAGGAATGATCCTCATTTCCATTATAGTACCAAATTATTTTGTATGACTTTCCAGAATTGATTGGAACATAATAAGTAATGTGTAGATCTCATAGTGCTTTAACAGTGTCACTGGAAAAGGTACTGGCATCATGACTTGTTTTTTCTGTTTATTTCCCTCTCTAAAGCAGGAGGTCTCATACACATTCAAGTTCCAACATCCCAAGAACGAAAGCTTCATTCAAACTTGCTTTCTCCAGGAAGGCGGAAAAGGTAAACAGGGATGTGGGTTTGGTTTGGGGTGTTTTTTTTTGTTTAATTGTTTAGAAGTTAGACAGTGTTCTAACCTTTAGTGTAAATCTTCTTCAGTGGTGGAGAGTTTCAAATGTAAGATCTGCTGGGGGTGGGGGCCAGTGTTTGATGTTCCACAAAGGAAAGTCAAAGGGCCTAACCGTGAACTGATAGGAGGCTGCTCATGCTTCTTTGTGTACACTCTTGTCTTTACTCCAGTATTAGACATAGGCAAATAATCTTGGAGCTGAGACTTGGTATTCCTTCCAAAATGTCCTTTTCAATTATGAAAATTCTTAATATTGATAAAAATGCATTTAACTTCGCAAAACTATTGAGTAAATTTTGTCAGAAAAATATTTATATTTGCACTAAAAGTTAGGTGTGAAAAACTTCTCTTACCCTAGTTTTGCATTTTTTATTCTCTGATTCAAATGTCCGTTTTTCCCCAAGTCTTTCCTAATCTGTCTTGATTCTTTTAATGTAAGCAATTTTAGTGCCACTGCTGATAGATGTTTTCAGAAGAGCCTACACTGTCTCCTGTGAAAACATTACATTTCCTATTTATCATCTAAATTCTTACAGAACCTAGCATGTCTTTTCTTCTTTGAAAATAAGTGCTCCTTGAGAGGTCTTTGTTTTCAGTGATAATGCACAAATCTGATTCTGAGTCGCAGTTAATTAGGATCCATTAACTGGTACCACTAATTAGAGTAACATGGAGTGGAGGGGCAGTAGATGCTGAATAGTGAACATGAAATTTTGCCAGTTTGCCATTGGGCTGTTTACCTACAATCTCTAACTTTATAACTTCTGTAAAGGCAGACACAATAGATGCATAAGAAAGAATAGAACAGGTACAAGCTTTTACTGCATTTTCAATATGTAGTTAATTTTCTGGTGATTAAGATCTTTTGTTTGCTAAGAAGGAAGAGAAGCACTTGATTTACTCACCATTAGGTCTACAATTTTCTCATGAACTACATCATAAATTTCCTGGAATGTTTCAGTGAATCTCAGAAGAGGAAAAGTATTGCAACATCTGGACCTCTTCCAGCAACTAGAAGTTCTCAAGACTCTGAAGAAGCAGTAATAGAAAAAGAAACTGAGCCCCTAGAAGAATTAATTGATGGTAACTTCCCAGTGAGTATATGCCTACAGAAGGTATTTACATTTAAGAAACAAATTCAAACTCAAGAGAACTAGTCTTTAACATGTTGTTCATCTTGGTTTTTACAGAAATTACCTTTAGAAGATAAATATATTGGTTTGTATTTGAACTAGCTCTTGTGTGTACTAAATTCATAAAGTTGACGTGGCTTTGTAGAGTTTTGTTTTTCTTGGTTTATTGGCTTTGCTAAAATACCTGTAGGCTGTCAGAACACAGTAATTCTTTAGAGAATGTAAACTAGAAGGCACAATAACCATTGCTGTACTCTTAGGAGAGTAGAAGTACAGGAATGTTTTGTGTTGATTTTCATAGCAATGCAGTCACAGATGACTCTTTGTTACAAAAGTCTTCTCTCTTTGAATTGATTTTTTACATTATTTTTTACCAGTCAGTCAGAAATTTGTGTTCCTTTTCTAGTGATGTTAAAAATAGAGACCTGACCACTTCTGTTTTCCAGCAACTGGTTATTGAAAATGCCAGAGAAAAAATCTTGAGCAACAAATCTCTTCAGGAGAAGCTCGCTGAAAACATTAACAAAATCCTGGGGAGGTAATAAAAGGAACCTCTAAACTTCCTATATATTCTTATTTGATTTATTTTTGAGTTTTGAACTAATGATGTATGTGTTGCAGTGATGGCAGTGTTGCTCAGACCCCTAAACAGACAGACAGTGGCCCCACAGAACAGGAGACTTCAATTGATGAAATCCTTGGACTTCAGGTAGGTGTAGATTGCCCTGTTCACATTGTTTTTAAGACCAGGTGTGTGAGAATGATCCGTAATGGGCACTGTGCTGAACCTCTGACATCTGAGGATATTCTCTCCTCTTCCTGTCCTTCCTTTTTGTTTCTGTTTGCCAGCACAGCTGAGCCTCCCTGATGGTCCCCTCTGCAGCGGCAGCTCCACAGCCTCCCTTGCAGAGGTGTGAACTCTGACTTGTGTGGTGCTGGGCAGGTTGGAGGAGCTGAGCTGGCAGGACACTGCTGTTCTGCAGGAGCTCATTTTGTGCCAGTTTAGCATTCTGTACTCATTCCCAGTGCCTGTCCAAGGCAGCATAAGCACGCAGCAGCGTTGAAGCCAAGGGAGTGGGATTGCTTCTGGCAGTAATTAGCTGGTAACCTCACATTCAGACTGGATTTGAGAACTCTGTCCCAGGCATCAGCTGCCTGCTTCTCACTCAGTCTTTTGTACCAGTAATTGGCTACCAGCCTCTCACTGGGATCAAATCAATAGCCTTAGAGAAGAAAAAAGAATTTAAAGTATCTTGCTGTCTCCAAATACATTTCATCTGATCTGGTTTTGTGATTTGCTCCAAGATAACCATGGATCGTTTAGTGTAGCAAGAGAAATTATTTTTGGAGCCCAAATAATGGTGCTTTCTCTTCAAATTTGGTATTTTCTTGCTTTTGGAAGAGACGTGCATTCTGCTTCTACAAACTAAACATAATTATAGTGTTCTTCCTTCTTTCTTCCATAAGCCTCAAGCTGGCAATCAGAATTAAAAAGGACTTTTAATGAGGGAAATGACAATCTTCACAGCCCTCGTGAAAAAGACAGGAGAGTAGAGGCAGTTCCCTGTTTATGAAGTGGAGGTGTCTGATTTACAAATGCTCTTCTTCTGTTGCTTGGTGATTTTAGGTCAGTTGTCAAAATACAGAGCTAAAAAGCTGTATTCCATTCTTCTAAGTAGAAATAAAGCAGCTTCTTGGTTTGGTTGGAGTTGCTGAGACAAAATCAAGAATATGACATGGAATACACCCTTTAAACCACCATGTCAAAGGTTGGAGAGTGCTTAGAGGGTCTCCAGAAAGAGCTATATTATAGAATATGGAATGGGTATATGAAATAAAACTTCCCTTTGCTTAGTGTTGGCTTCTAGATATATTATATATTCAAACCTAAGAAATTAGGATTCATTTGAGGATTTTTTTTACTAGTGGTTTGCTTGTGTAGGCTCACAGTATCCATACCACGTGCATAAGCTTCCGGTGTAGCCTGAGATTTAGTCCTCCTTTTTGGTTAGTGCTGGCCATTATGCAGAGAATGGTGGGAGTAATGTCTGACAGGCACGTTTGGGTTTTGGAGAACCTTATTTCTTAAACTTCAATCACTCAGATTTTTTAACAGACATTGTATTTGTGGCAGAAAAGTACCCAGCATTAGTCTTTGTTTCTGTGCTGAGCAGAAGTAATAGAACTAAAAATGATCTGAAAAGAAAACAATTCTTGTCTGTTTTTCCTTTTAAGTTCTGGAAGTAACTGTCTAACAGTTCTGTATATCATGTCTTTTCTCAGGGTGAAATTCATATGTCAGAAGAGGCTATCCAGGACATTCTGGAACAGACAGAATCAGATCCAGCTTTCCAGGCTCTGTTTGACTGTTTTGATTATGGTAGGCTACATTGTACTCATTGTGCTGTTACTGTAAAGCATCCTGAATGATGAGCTTTCCCAAGCATTGCTTGACGAAGCAAAGGAATTCAGCAGGCGTCTTGCAAGAGAAATGGCATTGGTTTGCTTTAATACAGAATTAGATTCTCTGATACATTTATACACAGCTCTAAAGTACAGCATTTTCCTGTGGCTGATATACTGGGTTTGTGCTGCCTCAGTGATTGTTTTATTGCTGTTATTTTAGACTCTCCAGGTCTGAAGGATGATAGTTTATACTTGTTTGTTGTTGTAAAATTTTCAGGGGTATCCTTATAATAACCGTAAGGAGATCTTTACACTGTGATTAATTTCAAAGGTAGTGATAACATATATATTTGAAAAATGACATATTTAACCATTCTTCATGCTTTATTTTGAAAGTAGGAAAGAGCAAGGTAAACAAGAACTTACCTGCTGGTATTTCTGGTCGGAATGGAGTAGAAAACGAAATCCTGATGGGTGAGGATAGCCTGGAAACATTTGGAAGTTCTTTAGGAACAGAAGAAACTAACAGATGTAGGTTTTGTTGTTTTTTCTCTAAGATTTCTCTGTTAACTTTTCATTATGAAAATATTTTCAGACAATTTGTACATTTCAGAATTTTTTTTTTCACTGGTACTATCCATGTGGACATTTACATTGCATGAACATACAGATATACCTGGTCTGTTACAAAGTTACAATCTGTTAGATTTAACAGTTGTCCCATCACTGTACTTAAAAGTTGTACTTGATAAGCTCCTTAATGCAAGCAGACTGTCAATAAATGGATACTTTGCAGTACCATTGTGGAACACATAAAGAGAATATTTTACATCTAGCCATATTAATCTTTTATCTCTATTCTGTAAAGTATCTGTTCATTAATACACAAAAAGAGTCTTACTCTGGACAAAGGGAATATTAGTCTGTCTCAACCATTCTTAACAATAGTCCATGAGCAGCAAGTATTTAATGAGAACAAAGAGGTTTTTTACCATGAAATGGTTTTTGTGCTTCTGGAAATCTGATGTAGTGACCTGAGTTATTTACATGTTACGTGTGTACTTATTAGTAATGTACAAACTGATTTTCTAGATTGTCTAGTGTATGTATGTTTTATATAAAAATATATTCTAGTCAGCTAGTATGTAAGGATGAGTAACATTATTCCCACTTAGTTTCACATGAAACAGTTTTCTATTGAGCTGGTAAGTTATTTCTGAAACACTCTAAAAGCACCATCTGTTCTAATAATTATGGAACTGGTTTATTCTATCTTTTACAGGTGATAATTCAAGAGAACCATTATCCTGTAAAGGCTTTCAGTTACCAGAAGCATCATGTGCCTTGAAGACCAGCATTAATGATGATGATATGGCTAAGAAAAATCCAGTCAGTGAACAGCTGCATGAAAACTGTGGACCAGGGAAGCAGACTGAAGTACTTCCAGCCATTACCCCTGAACACATTAGAGAGCTTGAAATTGCTTTTGACTCAGTGTCTGATTTGACTGAACCTAACAAGAGACTGAGTCCTGGTAGCAAATGTAACGAACACTGTGCAGACACTTATGTTACAAAAGAGTCCTCTACATTAGTATCTGAAAGTGAGAGTGCTATGGAAATTGAAAAAGGCCCACCAAGTCATAGTTCTCAAAGTAGTCCTAATTTAGAATATGGTCATTCTGGTACTCCACAGATTCCTTTGATTTCAGTGGCAGAGGATAGTATAGCTGGTGAAAACAAAACTGATTCCGGAAATAAATGTCCATTATCCCCAGATACATCACTGTCTGAAAAAAGACTTCCTGGAAGTCCTTCTGATGGGAGCCCTGGCCACAGTGCACTGCTGAGAAAAAACAACTCCTCCATTTCTAGCCCACCAGCAGATGCAGAAAAAGAACAGACTGTAACCAGTGATCCAGCTGCCTTGGCTGGTGTTTCACAGGAGAACTCCAGCCACCCCTCTAACCATCAGGACCAGAGCACACAGGCAGACTGTGCTGCGGGATCTGCCATGGACATCATGGACCTTGACAAAACAGAGCTGCAGCTTGAAGTTGTTGATACTTCTAACAAAACTTACTCAAAGGATCAGCATACACTTGATAAGCCTTGTAAGAAAGATTTTAACCTCCCTTCAGGACTGTCAAGCACAGAGGGTACACAAGGGGAGATGCAAGAACCTTCATCTTCTACAAAAGTAGACACTGATAACCTATATTTCTCTTCTGGTGATAATACATGTACAGACATTTCTGTAGTATCCACTGAAAGCAATCTTACTACCTCTGAAATATGCCATTCTCCTCTCCCTGAAACTGCATCCTCAACAGAGGAGTCAGGTATTGAGGCCAAAAGTATAAGCAGTGTGTCTTCTAGTAGTCAACCAATGGACGTTGATCCTTCTAATATAATGTCCCTCAAGATCATCATCAGTGATGATCCGTTTATTACGTCAGACACGGAGTTAAACAATGCTGTTTCCAGCATCACAGGAGAAAATTTGCCTACTATAATATTGTCTTCTCCAGCCAAATCCCCAACCAAAACTGCAAGCCTGCCCAAATGTCTGACTTCAGAAGACACAGAAAAAAATGTGGATTCAGCTCTGACAGAGCAGAATCTTCTTGTGCTTAGACCTAAGGATCCTGTGGTCACCTCGGTTAACACTCAGAATGAAGACTGCACTGGTTTTTCAGTTGCAGGTTCAACTCATCTTTCTGGCGAAGGGGGATTCATACAGTTGATGCCAGCCACAAGCACAGCTTTTGGGAATTCAAGCAACCTTTACATAGCCACCTGTATGACTGATCCAGCAACCTTGGGTGCAGGTGTAACACCATCAAATGTAGTTGTATTGCCTGGCAGTTCTATGCCACTGGCTTCCCAAGCTCCAGCTGCACAACAATTGCGAACTCCTCCCAGATCCAGCAATACATTTCCAGCAAACCAGACTGTCTCCCCAAACTTCCCACAGGGTAACCTCATTATTAGAAAATTACTGGAAATGTGGTTGTTTGTATATAGTGGGTTTGTTATTTTTGGTTTTCCCCTAAGTGCATTAAAAGTAAACAATTTTTAAACTGCTGTGTCCGCCACTTGAAACTATCCAGGACTTACTTCTTTTTTAGTATATTAGTTGCTAGTAGAAATGAAATAAAACTGTCAGAAGCCATTGATCAGGCTGCTTTGAGTGGAAAAAAAAAAAGCCTCATATTTCAGAAGCTTAAATTATGTAATTTTAGCAGCATTAGATGGAATCATATTTATTTTAGGAATCATATTTTGGTTTGCACTGGGAAGCATTCCATTACTTTGGCTAAATAAAACAGGGTTTTATTTTAATAAGATTCCTGTTATAAATGGAATGCTTTGTGTTATAAGTATTCATATTTTGTGTAGATAACTGGGTAGATGCATCTAGTCCTTCCCAAATCACTTCCTTGGTTTTGTTTCATTTTTCAAAACCTAGTCTGCATTAGAAGTACATTTAAGTAAATATGGAAGTATAACATTATTTCTTTCCACAATTTAAAATCTGGTACAAGCATTTTTATTACTACAACAATAAAAATCTTGAGTGCTTTTTGAAATGAAAAAAACAACCATAAACCAGCTGTAATCACTACATTTAGATTTCTTTCAAAAACTAAGAACTTTTTGCTATTACCTTTGAATTTCTGTGTGTAGTCATTTCAGTGAGGTCAGAGGCCAGTGCAACAGAGACCAGTACATGCAAGGTCTTAGGGTGACAGCTTTTCTGTAATTAGGATTTCTTCATGCAACTGTTCCTTCAATGCTTTTTTCATAGAGAAAGGAACAGTTTTCTTTCACTTTTGAAAATATTCTTCCACTTTGAATTAATGTACTAGGATAGTTTCCATATTTTGTAATTCCCATATATCTGGCAGCTAAATAAGATATTTAATGTTACTTTTACTGGTTTTTATGAATCACTTTAATTTAAAGTTTAAACATTAAGATAGGTTTATCATATTTCAAGCTTTATTTTGAGCTACCTCTTACAAAGGAAAACAGACTTTAACTAAATAATTCCTTAGAAACTAAAAACTGGTGCTTACCCTATTTTCTAGTAGTGAACTATAGCAAGGACAGTAGAGTTTTTCTAAGAATCCAGGGCTTTTCTTGCCACAGGTTTTCACCTCACATAATTTTAAGAAATCCTGTCTTGAAGCTTTTCTTTTCACTGAAGTATTTTTAGTTTCTGTACAATCTTAACAGTTTGGTATTTTTTAGGTTCTGCCATTATAATTGCATCTCCAGTGCAGCCAGTTTTGCAAGGAATGGTGGGAATGATCCCTCTCTCCGTAGTGGGACAGAATGGAAATACCTTCTCAGCACCTGCCTGCCAGGTAGCACATCACAAATAAAGATTTTCAGAATTAAAGCTGTAGTGATAAGAAGTGCTTTGGTAAATTGTAAGAGAATATTTTGATTCTTTCAAGGTTCTTCACATGCCTGTGGCTAATCCAGTGTGCAACGGAAGTGTCCCAAAGCTTCCCATCCCTCCCAAATCACAGAAGATTCCTGGAGCAAGAAACAAGACTAATACAGGTACCTGCCTTGCTTTCTTGAGAGGGATAGAAGAAATGCAGAAGGTTTTAAGGACAAGTCAGTTAGGACTAAAAAAAGTTTCATACATATCTCTGCTTCTATTCCTGGCAGCTGCTGGGCTGTGTTGAGAGAGGTCTGTACCTACAGTTAGTGACTTTAGTTTGCTTAGTTTAGGAAGAACTTCCAGCATATAACACAATTCCAGTTTTGGCATCAAGCTTATTTCCAAAATGTAATGTTTCAAGACACTCATGCAGTTTTAAAAGTTCACTTTTCTTTATGTTTCTGGTTATTTTTCATCTTATTGGTGTCGACGAGTTTACTGCTGCCATTGGAACCAAGCCACATAGTAATGAAGATATTAGAAGAGTCAGCAGTTCTAAAAATTTATTAAGGAAAAATATTTATTAGACGTGTTGCATCTTTATATAAAAAATGCACTCTACTATGTTTTCCTTTTGCCCTTTCAGGCATATGCTTCTGTATATTCTTTTCATTGAGACCTTGCGTCTTCATATAGTTAATTGTAACAAGACTGGAGTTATGTTCATTTCTCAGTGTTGGAAAGGGGTAAAGAAAAATAATTGAAAATAGAAACATTGAGTTATAAGGACAACTTGTGCTTTAGCCTATTTGCCTTTTTAAAAAAGAGTAGGCTTACACATAAAAATGAAAACAGAATGAAATTTCAAATCAAGATAGAAGCTAGGATTGTATAGTAGCTTGCATTCTGGTTTGCTGATGGATAACTGAGAGTTCCCTGTGTTAATTTCCTTCTACTTGGACATCCCCAGTGTACATTTTTATATTCAGGATAGTTTGTTTTGTCTTGCCAGAGCTATGTATTATCTAAGTATAGACAACAAGCTGCTGCTTTTTTCTTTGCTAGTCTACTAATTAATAAAGTTTAAAGTTACAAAATACTGCAGAGTTTGTTGCTGGGGTTTTTTTTATTAGTTCTGCATCAAGTGAAATGTCATTGTACTGTGAAGTTATTTACTTGTCATTCACTAATACTTCATCTGTTATTCCAGGAAAACTGGTACCAAATGTAGCTGAGCCTTTGAACCATGCCAATCCTCGAACACATAGGTCAGTAGTGCTAGGTATTGAAATTTCCTTTCTTTATCCTGTCCTGAATTTCTTCATCCAGTATGGCTAAGGAAAGGAGCTTTTTTTAGTCGTGGCATAAGCAGTACCCCCTTTCCTGCTGCCTGTCTGCTAGGAGTGTTGATACAGATATGTGCTGGGACTGGTGCAGCCTGTGCTAGAATTGTCTTGTCACTGTTCCTGTGTTAATTTTGTATGGCCTTGACTTTATTTTCTACTGTCTCAACTGTCAAATAAAAATGGTTTGTGCGGAGTCTAAGCAAGGAGAATTCCCTATTACATTTACTGGGAGATTTAAGTGACTAAAACCTTTGTTTTTTCTTTTTAGGTGAGTGGTACCCGTGGTTTTGTAGTGTAGCCTCATTGCCTTTACCATTCTCTGACACAAATCCAGTAGAGTTTATTAGATTGGGTTCTGCATCTGTGTTTCAGCTGTGTGGATTAGAACTCTGCTTAGTCATTTAAAAAGTGAGAACTGAATGCAAAGATGGTGAGGACAACAGCATGCTAACTTCATATTGATGAACATAACTTAATTTCTAACTGGGGTAGGTACTAGTTTTCTGTTGGGCAAATGAGAGAAGGAAGCAAGGCTGCAGTAGTAACTCTCCTTACCATTAATAGACTTCTGAAAGAAAAGGATGTTGGAACAAGCAAGAGTGTAGAAGGATATCAGAAGCTCAGTTTAAGTATTAGAGATGAAATGATCTTTTATTGTAAAAATAGCACATACTTAAAAAAATTTATGTATTTAGAACTCACTTAAAATGCTGAAAAAGTGGAGATAAAACAGGAACATTAAAGTCAACTTATTAAAAAATCCTGACCATATATCAAGTTATACGAAATACATGCATGCAAAAAGTACTGATTTTTTAAAAACCACAAAAACAAGATCTTAGATAATACCACTTCAATAATTCAGCTTTTTGTTAACTTTAATTGATCTCTAGATGTATGTTTTGCATTGCAAAGAGAGCAAAATCTCCCCTGCAAAGAGCTGTAATTTCTTATTTCTATTTTCTACCCTCTGTCTCATCTCAAACTTAATGGAAATAAAACAAACTGCTACCACTCACACCTTTTCTACCATTTCAAAGGTACCAAAGTTAGCACCCCAACCACTTGACTTTTCCTCTTAGAAATCATAGGGGCTTATCTGCAGGGAGAGAGTCTTACAGGCACAGATGAATAATGCTGAAGCTTCTCTTGGAAATGCAGCATAAGCCAGGCACAGGGCACAGACACAACAGTGGTCTGAGCTGACAGAGCAGAAGCATTGTTTTTTCCACAGTGGTGGCTTTTTCACAGGAATGGGGCTGGTTGTCAGGTGGAGACCACACCCCAGGCAGTTCGGATGTTGTTGTCCAGATGCCCAGTGGAAGCTTTTTGTCCTGCTCAAGTATCCCACCAAGCACCGCAAGTGCAAAGGGAAGAGTACAAGGCACGCATGTGATTACATTGTCCAAAATATTCTGGCAGTCTCTTAGCAATTTCAGCTCCAAGGACTTCCAGAGCCATAAGTAGTATGCTGGGATGGACTGTCCTGTCATGAATGCACTCAGTTTCTTTTTGAGGTCAGGTAAACTACCAGCATCCACAAATATCCCAAGGTAAAAAAGTTCCCAGGTTTAGTTACATGCAGTGTCCAGACCTCCTTGTTGTGTTTTGAACCTAATACCAGTGTTATTTGATGCCCCTGGTTTTTCTACTGGAAGGTACAGCAGATAGTTCCCTTTCTGTGGGCTTTGTTTACAGAGCTCTGTTGCATTTCCCCTCAGTGATCTCTCTTCCTAGGCTGAAGAGCCCCAGTCTACCTAATTGTTCAGTGTACAGACTGTTTCATACCTTTTTGCCAAGAAAGCCTCTTCTGAGCTTTTTGCAGTTGTCATTCCTTACTCTTGGTCTCTACGTGTTGATGAAATGCTTGTATTTAGGATGGAGAGAGCTTTTTTGAGGGATGGGTGGGGACTTCCAGCCAGCTGAAATTAAATTTCCTAGTGAGAATAAACATGTCAATGAAATGTTTTCATCTTATTTTCAGGGGTGGAAATTGGGACAAGCTTACCAGTGCAGAACCAGGAAGGAAAGTGGAAGAGAACTTACCTGTTGCACCAGCAGAGAGCACAAGCTCAAATTCAAGACAGAGTGAGAGTCACAGGAGAGTGCTTCGCTTTGATAACCTCCTACCCAATCCAGGAGGAAACACCCAAATTCAGGCTACTAAGAGTTCCTCCCAGAAGGAAAGAAACGAAAATCCTTTATTTGCTGTGGACTCAGCATCCTCTTCTGCTAAGGCACAGGTACCAAAGCGAGACAAAGAAAAAACATTGCCCAGAATTCTGTGTAGGCCAGAAGTCAGTAGCAACAGGAGCGCATCTGCAAAGGAGCCGCAGCCCGAGCGGAAGGCGGCAGCTGCAGGGCTTTCATCAGATCCCTTCCACAAGACGACGGCAAACAAAGAAAACGAGTTACGAAGGGATGCGGATGAGAAGCAGAAGAACCAGGACACCGCCAAACTCTCCAACGGCCAACAAAGCATTGCCTCGTGGAACGAGAAGATGGTGCCTTCGGTACAGGAGCTGAACAAGAAGCAGGGGTCACTGTCAAGTGGGCCTGGCAGTGGCAAATCATCCGTGTCTGTTCCTTTGTCCTCCAAGGAGCCGAAGCGAGAACCTGCTAAAGCTTCCAGCCAAGGCCTCGGCCTGTCCAGCCCGTTCAGCAAACAGTGTGTGGAGATGCTGCAGGACATTCAGTGGCAAAGCCCCGCTGGCAAGACAGGTGAAAATGGAGAGCTGCCAGTGCCCCGGACGCCGTCGGGAGTCGGGGACCGGCACGCGGATGACACCACGGACAGCGTGCGCACCCCGACCTGCCGGCGCTTCAGCGAAGACAGCGCCACGCCCCGCGTGATGGTGCCGCCCGCCACGCCCGACCTGCCCGCCTGCAGCCCCGCCAGCGAGACGGGCAGCGAGAACAGCGTCAGCATGGCCGCGCACACCCTCATGATCCTCTCGCGCGCCGCCATCGCCAGGACCAGCACGGCCACCCCCCTCAAGGACAACACCCAGCAGTTCAGGGCCTTGAGGAGCACCGTAAAGAAAAGGAAACTGGAGGACTTAAATGAGGGGGAGAAAAATTCTCGTTCTGCAAACAGAAAAGACCTTCAGAGCTCTCCAACACCATCAAAAAAAAAGAAAATCAAGGCAAGTACAAACACCTACTTCTTTTAGTTAAAATTTTAAATATGTATTAGGTATCTCGTGTATACTATTTTAATGGAATGGTTCAGAGATGCTAGTGTAAATCCCTGACATCCTATTTAGATCAACCAGTTTTTCCAACTTTGCCTCTTAAGCGTACCCTGAACTAAGCTTTCTTAAGAGTGGTTTAGTCTTCAGATACACACAAGTAACTCCTACTAACTCCCTAAATAGGCACCAATGACAATGACATTATTTTTTCTAAAATGAATGAGTTTCTAAATTCTAAGTTTCTAGGTGGAATGTAGGAATTAAGCCAAACTCAAAGTAGGCCTTACTAGAATTCAGGCTGGTTTTGCATCCTTGTTCATTACCATGAATGATACTCGCAGTCTCTGTAGTGTGCAGCACTGTGCCTTTGACTTGAGGATTTAAGGGCAAATAGCCAAGGTGTGAGACACAAAAAGGTGCCTTTGGATGTAAATGGATGTAAATAACCAAAAAGGTGTATAACTTTGTAATTCCCATACTTAGCTTTAGGATGCTCCTGAAACACTGGGACTGGAAAACGCTCCATTCCACAGAGAGGGGGCACATGGCAGTGTCTGAGTTCTGGGGCAGAGTTGTGCAGGAGCAGCTACAAGGTGGATGGAAGGATGAGGAAGAAAGGAATGCTTGCAGGCTCTTCAGTCCCTCAGGTTCTTTGTATTTAACGCAGTTGTTACTTTCCTCTCCTACAGAAAAAGAAGCTCCCAAATTCTTTTCCAGCAGGAATGGATGTGGACAAGTTCTTGTTGTCTTTGCATTATGATGAATGAACAAAAAGAAGCTGAAGTGGGGCCGTCTGAAGCTCAGTGGAGTGGTGCTGAGGATTTGTGTGGGAAGAGAAGTTAACTCTAAAGGGCAAGTTGCACTTTCAGTGCACTGAAGTTTCACTTTATAGCAAAGTCATGCTGTTTCTGAAGCAGGTAGCAAAGTGTAAATATCATTGAGTTGGTATATGTTTATTTTTGAAAAAGCACTTGCATAATTATAGAGCCATTTAAATTGCAAAACTGTAAATTTGTATAAATGCAATGTAAGAAAGATTGTACATTTCCTGTTAGACCACGTTGTCTGTGTTCTGCTGCATTCTCTACTTACCCTCGGAAGCGCTCAGCCGGGCAGGGAACAGGTGGTGTCTGTCACTCACCACTCACACGGGGCAGCTGCCTTGGCCACTTCTCATTGTTCTGTTCAATCTGGAAGGGACTTGAATATTCAGCTCTAACTGGCCTGTGCTCAGCCTCTCTCATTCTGTAACTGTCAAACCTGTGTTGTAAGGCTTTGAACAAAATAACAAAAATACCAATAGCTAAACCTCAGGCCAGTAAAACCTCAAAAAGTGTTTCTCATCTGGCGAAGCTTTTCCCAGCCAGTGGTTCAGACAAGAACTTTAATTTGGACAGGCCTCCTCTGTTTACAGTATTTGCTACATAGGAAGTCATTCAAATGTAAAAGCTGTTTTCAAGCAATGTACTTTTGTGTGGGGTCATGCCTCATATGAATACTTCAACTGAAGCAACAGCTAAACAAGAATTACTGTGTGTTCTAATACAAAAGTCAATTCCCTCACCTTTCATTTTTACTGCTGAGTTCTACGATTTAACTTAAATTTTCAGCCAGACATGGAAAAATTTGCATCTGATTTTTCTGTTTAACATAGAGGTTGTGATAGCTATTACACAAACTCTCCAAAAGGGGTGCAGGAGGAGCTCAGCCTACATTTTGCTGAATGAACAAACCTTGCTCCAAAACTGCAGAATTTTCTCTACTCCTATTTCTTCCTTTGTTCTCAAATTGTTGATGTCTTAAAAAAAAATTGCAAGTTTTCTTGTAAGAGATCTGTACAGCAACAGGGCAATGTTTCAGGTAGAATACAAGGATTCCTAAGGAACCAAGATTATGCAGTAGATGTTTATATTAAACCCATCCAATAACTAAATACTGCATAGCAATTACAGCTTGAATAAATATTTTTGTTTTAATAAAAATTTTTTGTGTCTTGCTTAATGTTTTTAAGTCCACTAAGCAGCTTTGCAGATACTGAATAGAAAAGTCCTGTTGGTCAGTTGTTTTTGAAGACAGTCCAGTATTAAACACTGAGTTCTAATAACAATTGCCAGAGGGTCTAGGGCAGGCAAGCACAAAAATTGTCTTAAGCATAAAATGCTTAATAGTGATGGTGACATTTAAAATTAATTTGCTGTATGAGACCTAACGTAACTCTTGCCTGGGGCATCCACTACCCACCATGTTTCAGCTCAGGCACTCTGGTACTACAGAAGATGTGAAATATCCATTCACTTTCATAGGAAAAAGTATCTTCAGCACCAAGCTGCTGTCAATACAGCAAATAATTTTTAGGAGAAAACAGCTATTTACAGTAGCAGCATTCTGTGAGTTACCAAGAGAATTCCTTTTCAAAGGCCTTTAAGAAATGATAGATCAGTGACAGAGGGAGTTAACATTCTTTATTGTCAGGTTTCAAGCCAAAATTAAAATTTGACATTGTTTATTTGTACTGTATAAAAACTTACACTGATAAAGCAATAAAAGGCCAGTCGCCTAAATCTGTAATCATTGATGCTTTAGGAAATTTCAGAATAGCAGTTTGATCAGAGAGCATTTGAGGCTGTGTTTCTCATGCTACTTGGGCTACAGCTTCTGTATCAGTATTGCAGAAGCACCTCCTCCTCCGTTGCAGATTCCTGCAAGACCATATTGTCCTGGTTTCAAAGCATGGGCCATGTGAACGACAATTCTTGCTCCAGACATTCTAAATGTAAGAAAAACAAAAGAACATAGCTTAGTTTAAAGGAAATTCTTAATTTGAAAAGAAATTCTTAATTTTTTTGTTGGTACTGTATTCTGCCCTGGGGCAGTTGGCAGAATGTAGTACCAACAAAAAACCTGAAACAATCCCTTTCTCTGCAGTTCTGTGCAATACAGATTAAGTATTGGAGCTAGAGAGGAATAAACACAAAGGTTCTTAGACATGGAGTTTTTGTTTGTGTATGTATAGCTAAAGTTTCTTTGGGAAAAAGAAATCATCTCTATGTCAGCCTGTGTATTACAGAGTACCTCTACATGCAGCAAAGCTCTTTCAAAGAAGGGAACAAACCTCCCACAACCAAATCAATAGTAATGATTAAATTCAAATATACTCCTATTTGCTTAAAACTTGTTTACCTAGAAGACAATGCCTCTGTGCAGAGCAAAACCCAGAGCTTATTTTGCTTACCCTATTGGATGTCCAAGAGAGACAGCACCTCCATTAATATTTACTTTCTGTGGATCAATACCCAGCATTTTAATATTGGCCAGCACCACAACACTGAATGCTTCATTGATTTCCCACATTGCAATGTCTTCTTTTTTCAGGCCTGTCTCACTTAGAATCTAGAAATAATACAAAATAATTACTACTATGAAAAAAATAGGAAACTAATAATAGAAATAATAGGTCTGTTTTGATGTCAGTGACTCAGGCTGCCCATACTCTGATTCACAAATTCACATTTAGGAACCTCTTTGTCAGATGGGAAAATGCAAAACTGAGGGACTGAACCACAAACTTGAGTTTTCACCAAAGAAGGAATGGAGAGCAGCCCATGCCAAGGATGCATTTCCATCACACAACACTAAGACTGCTGCTACAGTGAGTCCATTTAAACTGACACAGTCCTGCCTCACACCATACACTGCTCTTCAGTTCCTTTTAGAATGAGTCTATCCCTGTATAACCATATTTTGTCTTTTGGCTGGACAAGCTGCAAAACTTCAAAGGTGTAAACATGTCCAAAGTTACTAAAAGCAGCATAGAACACTAACAAATTTCTCACACCTATTTTGAAAGAGAATAGTGTCTGAAGATCTGTGTTCTAGCCTTGGTCCTCTGTAAAACACCTGTTCTTTGTATTTATGACATCATTACAATTTCAATCCTAATTCAAGAAGACCCACTGAGAGGGGATGAACCAACAGTGGAATGCTAGGGAAGTTTGTTCTTTTATTCCAAAATCCACTCAGTTTTATTCTAACCTTGGGAACAGCATATGCAGGTGCAATTGGAAAGTCAATAGGATCAACAGCAGCATCTGCAAAAGCTGAAAAAAGAAAAAAGTCAGAAAAGGTCTTGAAAGACCTTGTGTTTTTACCATACATGACTTTCATGCAAGCAGCGAACGCTGCCAAGATAGAAAAATTCTGAATACCATGGTCTATGAAGTAGATGTATCTAAAATGTAGTGCCCTAAGGAAGCCACACAATAATATTTTCAGACTTTTTTTATTACTATATATAGAAAATTCTGTTTATGGTCAAAAGTCTGCTGGCATAACACTTGAAATTTCAAGGACTGTACTGGGAAGATGCAGCCATAATGTCAGGTAACCAGCCAAACAGGTCTCCCAGTCTGACAGTATTTTCCAGGACTTCCCTAGAGGTAAGGAAGATCATACCTACTATCCGTGCCAAAGGTTTGACTTTCAGTCTCTTGGCTGCCTCTGTAGTCATCAGCACCAAAGCAGCTGCTCCATCATTCAGAGTACTGGCATTAGCAGCTGTAACTGTTCCTAGAAAAGGTAAAACATTTCTTAGACAGAGGTGAAAGTGTAATGCAAAACAACTCACATATATCCTGATTGTTTTTCCCTGAGTTCATGGAAGACGAAGTCTCGACCATTTGGTGAAACCTGTTGCACTGAGTTAACTAAAAATGAGTTGTTTTTTGGTATCTATTTGATTAAACAAATGCAGCCACGGGTATTGGTATCCTTATCCCAGTGCCAGTTTATATCATGCCTTCCATGGCAGCTGCACTGCTGGCATTCTCACAGAATTCCAGCTCAGGAAGGGTTGTGAATGAGGGGCAGCTTTGAGTTAGCCAGGAAGGTTTATCAATTACAGATTCAGGAAGCAATGGCAACTCTGTAAAGCCACTCCAGCTCCACAGCAACAAGAGTTTACACTTGGCAGAGACCAAGCCAACAGCAAAACTGAAACCTGTCTGTCATTCTTTTTAAGGTAAATGTCCCAAACAAAGGTGTTCACTGGTTTAAGGTTCTTGGACCACCTTGTAACCCAAGCCAGTTCATGCTGTTGTGCAGCATGTTTCTTTATCTCTGCAGACATTTAAAAATAAAAGGACTGTTGTTGTTCAGTGACTCTTGTGAACAGTACTCCCCACCCTGACAAAGCATCCTTGCACTTGGCAGAAAATTAAGCAGTTCTTTTAACGATATTTACCATTTTCTTTTTGGAAAACAGCTTTCAGCTTTGGAACTTTACTGAAATCAACACGTTGGTATTCTTCATCTTCTTTCACTTCTGTATCTGGCTTCCCTGAAATTCAGATTTGGTTTAGTATTCTGTAGAACAGTTGACTAAATACTGCCTTATATAAGTAACTTATTTCATTAGAAAATGCAAATGCATGTAAAATGCACATCAACAAATATGCTTACATAAACTGAAAAAAAGTTATCCCTTAATCAAATTTATTTACAGCAAATCCATTTATACTTCCCAGTGGCTGAACAAAAAGGACAAAGAGTGTATCTTTAATGTAAATTAAAACAAATAGATACAAATAGATGTCCTTAAGCCATAACTAAATTCAATAGCTAACCTTTCACTTGGACAAAAAAGAAAATATGGTGTGTAACATGAAAGAAAAATTGAACATCAAAAACCAGATGACAGGTCACTGACTGCAGTTCACCAGAAAGTCTGCCTAACAGAAAATCTTAGGTGATCAAAATTAATGTTCCTGAGATTTGCATGTTTAAACAACACAATTTGCACTAAACATAGACAATGTTACAGCTCTCTATGAGAAATACAATTCATCTCATCACACCTTTCCACAATACCTTTTTTTGAAATAGTGACAGGAACTATTTCATTTTTCAGTACTCCTGAGTCCCAGGCTGTTTTGCTCTTGGTGTAAGAGCCTATGGCATACTTGTCTTGCTCCTCTCTGGAAATAGTGAACTTCTTTGCAGTGTTCTCAGCACAGTTGCCCTTGGAGAAAACCAGGCATGTTAAGTTTGGTATTCCTGAAGATGCAAAGCACAACTACAACTGGAAAAACCTCAACCAGAGATTCCCAGAACTGAATGTGACCAATACTTGGTGTCTATTTCTGATTTACACAGTCATGAACAAATAGTAACTTTTGGTTTTCAAATATAATCATCAGATTTACCAAATGTTTTCTGGATCCAGATGATCAAAGTCATAGAGGAACTTTGCTTACAAGGTTTTTTTTTTTTCTCCAATTAAAAAACTGCATGCAAAAGTAAGTTTTAAAGTGCCTAGGGCTGACATGTTCAGAGACTGAAGATCATTGTTCAGCTACAGAACCACATGTTCACATCCTTTTCCTAGTATTTTCATTCCATTATTACTTTGCCTATTCCAAAGGTTACAAGAACAGGTCAACACACAGGGCTTACTTAGCCTTCAGAATCTCTAAACACTGTAGAAATAAAAGTATGCATCCCTTTTTTATAATAGCAGGAATGAAATAAGTAGAATGAAACAACCAAAGCATTTTATATATAGGCAAATCATGATTGTAATTATACACTCACAATTCATTATCAACACTAAGTATCTAGTGACAAAAGAAAGAAGAAATTCATTTAGTCAACTGGAAAGATTTGCCCTTGAAGAGGTTTTGTTCCACTCCTCGTTTCATAAGAAAACTCAATGAATCAACACAAAACCTTTTAGTATTGTGCTCCTCCAGTTCTTCAAACAAGCAAGTTCACTTCTATGTAATTAATGAATTTAAAGTCTTCAAACCTCAAAGCACCAGCAACTTAGGCTACTGCCAAAACACAGACAAGAGTAAGTTCCTAAAGCCATCCTATGAACTTTCTTGTATGTTCTCACAGAATATTAAGGCTTTCTAAACAACCTACATCTACTATAAGACAGAAAAGGTTCCAACATACTGTCCCAATCTATTAAAACTTTGAGTATTATAACCAACTGTTCTCACAGGAGTGAACTATCAAAGCCACCCTTTAGATTCCTATAAAATCCTCACATTCAAAATCCATTTTAGCTGAAATGTGGAAATGAATTTCAACATTCCCACATAGCCTAAGCACTAGAGTGCAAAAAGAATAAATCATACACAAGTGAGGTCTGTATCATATCTCTGGATCACAGTAAATATTCTTCAAGACATGTTTTCCTGTATCCCAGCAAGAACACCAACTGATCAATCAATAATGCCCTACAGCTGTGAATTACCACTGGTAAAGGTCAAATATTCACAAGCTGAAAGTAGCTGTTCTCTTTTCAAACTTTTCTTCCCAGGTGATTGTTCTTGACTATCTTTGCATCAGTTGTTTTCCAAACCCATCCTAAGTTTGCCCTTGTTTGTCCAATTTAAGCAGGGTAACCCCTGCTGATGAGTAAGCACAACAGCTGACTCAAACCTCCCCACAGGAAATAGGAGATATGTACTCTGGGGGAGGGAAAAGCATAGGCCTGCTGGATCCTACAGAGCAGGTATCCTAAAGGACACCAAGCAACTTCACTGCTCCCTCCCTCAGCTGGAACAACAGCAACCCACCAGTAGCAGAATTAATTTTTCTTTTAATGCTTACTTTAGGCTATTCAGACTGCAGAGACAGGTTAATTACTAACACACAAACGGCTGGGCTATGCTGGTCTTCTGTCCAGTCCCTCCATTACAGCTACTGCAGGAAACCTGGAAATGGAAGACTTTTTCCTCCTCGTTTCCAGGCTTGGTAGATGAAGCAGTTTCATAACAACTATAAGCAAGCTCTTCAGATCTGCATCAGGTCTATCTATGGTAGATACTTGAGCACTGTGCTGGAATATTTACCATATGGATATGGTTGTAAACATCTGTCAGCCCATCTTTTACTATCAGGTCTTCCAGCTTTACTCCTCCATAAGGTGTTGCCCCTCTGCTCATCGTGTAGGGAACATTAGACATGCTCTCCATTCCACCAGCAACCATGACATCCTGCCCAAAGGAAACAAGATAAAGTTAAAAATAATGCAGTGTGTTCTCCATGACTTCTTGTAGGAACAATATCAGTAAAACCTTAAGCATGGGCGCTTCATATTTCTGAGAAGTCTTAGAGAAAGAGAAAAAAAAATCCTTTAAGCATTTAGAAAGCAAACAACAGGAACAACTGAACATAGTTAAGCCACCCTGGCAGAAACAAGACATGAAGTAATAAAAGAAAGAAGCCTGGAGACAAAACTGTTGAAAAGAGATAAATTGGAAAGGCAGTGGAGATATGGAAGATGCAGCAGCAGATCAGAGGAACAAGAGTCCCTGGCATTTCAATTCCATGAAGTGAAAGACATGGAGAGAGAGAGCCAATACAATTGTTTATAAAATGGTGTACACTGACTCAAGCCACTGGGAACCATCACTGACTGTCATATCACAGATACCTCACAGCCCACAGCCAGGAAAAACAAACCAATACCAACCCCCCCATGATTTATAGCTCTAAGAGACTAATAACTGGCTGAGTCTCTGCTTTTGCTGAGACTGGCAGCACAGCTTGTATGATTAATTCAGCTGAAAACTCCAGTTCTATTCAGAGCTCATGGCCTACATCTGTCAAACCAACCAAAGGCACCACCACTCTCATGAAGTCATTGGATATAAATTACTAAATCCAAATGTAGCTGTTTACAAAGACATGCTGGGTCTGGTTCAAAGTCTGGTGACAAGACTTCCATCAACTTCAGCAGGCCCCAGACAAAGTGCTGTTCTCTGCATAGCAAGGCCAAAGCAATAAAGTAGTTGCTAAACTCCAGTTACACTGATTTCCACAGAAGGGACATCAAAACTTAAATACTTTGTTTTTGTTCTGAACACACACACAAAAGCATTCCTCAGTTATGAGCCACTTACTTTTAAAGCCAAAAATATATATAATGGAACTGATGATATTTTCACTTCAGAGAACCAAAATGCTTTGCACGTGGAATTAAAAACAAAACTGAAATGTCTTTCTCCACATTCACACTTCTCCCGCATTCTTTGCTGCACAGCATTTAATGGCTTACTGAAAATGATGTATTCTCCTGTCCTCCCATCAAGTGACAGAACTTCTCCCATTGTATAGAAAATCTTGTAAGAAAGTTGACAGAGATGAGCAATTCTCCTTCATCAAGCTCTTTAATGAAAAAGCTTATTCACCAACAATAAATTCCACTTCTTCTAAAATAATAAAAAAGCCTGAAAGATCTTTAATGTACTTGGAAACAACATTGCTTGAATATGTGTACTTAATTCATTTAAATGTTAACACTGTCTGAAAGTCAAGTCACCAAAAACTAAGTCCATAAAAATTTCTTCACCTTTTCAAAACTGAAAGCTTGAAAATTCCCTTAATTATATTTTGGAGCTGGACTGGTAGGTGGGTTGGGGATAGAACAGTAGTGAGATGATGTAAATACCCTCAAAGAGTCCAACTTTTCTCAGCTCTAAAAACATATCTGAGTTTTCCAACTATAGTATTTACTTTCTTTTCTGTTTTGAACTCAAACATACTTAAATGACTGTAGATTACAGTTGCATAAACAAAACAACACAAACCCATGCTAATTAGCTTTATTACCCCAAGCCAAAACACAATCCCAAATCAAAGAGCAGTCATTGGTAGGACAGGATCTACAACACTAATCGTGTGTTTTTTCCATAGAACAGCACAAAATCCACATACCTGACTCCCACACATCAGGCTTTGTGCTGCCATCATGATTGATTTCATTCCTGAAGCACAGACTTTATTGACAGTTGTGCAAGGAGTGGCAATTGGCAGACCTGAGTCAAAGAAGAAGTTCATACAGTTGTTATTTGAAGGATAGACTTCAGCATTTTAGTGGTGTGCAACATTTCATATGGCACACATTTTCTTATCTAAGCCCAAGATGCCCAGCTTGCATTATTTAGCCTGCCAGGGCAATTTATCTACACTTATCCATAGTTACCATCCTTCGAGGAGACCCCTGCTGCTTCTCCCCTTCCAACAACTAACTTGTGATAAGGAGGAAGGCAAGGAAATGGAAGATCGAGGAAGGGACTCCAGAAATGTTCCTGTTCCCAAAACCCTGATCCCTGCCTCTAAGCAGCATCCAAGGCTGAAAAAATAAAAGTAAGCTGCAGAATTTAGCAACTGGTAACAAGACAGACCCCAGACAAGGTTGGACAGGGCTCTGAGCACCCTGGTCTGATGGAAGGTGTCCTTGCCCACAGCAGGGGAGTTGGAACAAGATCTTTAAGGTCCCTTCCAACCCAAGACACTATATAATTCTGTGAAAGAAAAGAGCCATATTTATCACTTTGCCTAACATGGAAGTAGTTCCTTCTCCTTCAAAAATGTACATGAACAGATCCAAGGAAGTACACAGTTCTTTCCTGACCCACAGACTTTCCTAGAAACATGCTAAGGTGTGGAATCCCACCCCCACAGAGAAAGGAAGAAGAAAATAATTTCTGCACCCCAATAACTTTCATGTTACAGCTAACATTATACAGTGAATCCTTCCAGTGTCAGCTCCAGACTCCACAGGAGGATGAGTTGTACATACTCATGAGCTGAAGTAAACTCACTTACTCCTTATCCAGTAAGAATTCAGAATAATGATATACTGAAGAAAAAAAAGTCTGTTTTGTGAAAGATTCAGAGCAGCATCCATCATTAATGCAAAGTACTGTGGAATTACCAGCCTGGTCTCCAGTTCTGTTTTCTCCATGTTCTGCAAACACTGTAGGCAGTAACATCCCACTTGCACGAGTGCAACATGCACCCTTCACCCACCACAGGGAAAAAAGTATCCACAGACTGTCCTGACAAAGGGCTGCCCACCACTCTGCTTTAACTCACACACCAACAGATTCCAGCTACATAAAGACAGAAAACCTTCAACCCCAGTGTCAAGAGAAGGAATACCTGCACCCAAGACTGCTTGTCTTGCTGGAGCCTGTCCTTGTCCAGCCTGCAGGACATTGCCCATATAGGCCTCTTTCACTTCTTCCGCAGGGATTCCTACAAAACAAAGTTGTTTTGAATCAGGATCCTTTTGACCAAGGTTCCCATTGAAGTTTTCTTTCTTTTCAATCCAACCCACATGCAAACAGAACCCAGGCCCCTGTGGATGCATTCCAGATCTCTACGCTCATATTCATGGAGAATGGTGAACTGCTGACCCACCCAGAAGACAATTCCCCTGTCACCCTGTAGAACAGGCTGCAGTTATTTCACTGAAGTCAACATTTCCAAGTCTCACTAATCACCTGAGAAGCTCAATTTTCATGGATAGTTAAGTGCACAAAACTTTTTTTGTGCTAGAATTATGTCTAAAGACAGTTTTGTTTGTTTAGCAAGGGCAAGCCAAGGCAACAACAAGCTGCCACCAGAGACAAGAGGTCTGCTCTCCTGCTGCATCTCTTGCAACAGCCCTGCTGTCCAAGTTCCTGTAGTATTAACCCCCCTCTCCCCTAAAAAAACGTTTTTGCTAGATTGAATCCATCAAAAGGCTGACAAGGCTGTCCTTCAAGTACATGTGCCCATATAAAAAACGGGCAGGGAAAGGAAAGGCCACTGGTCTCAGCAACAAGTAGCCTTTGCATCAGCCTACACATCATAAAAACCCATCCCAAAAAACCGACTACTATGTTCAATCACATTTGGACTAGCACAGATACCCCTAGGTTACATTCTGCTCCTAGAAGCAGCACTTAATTCAGATTGAACCAAAGCCTGACAGTCAACTTCATTTAAATGGCTTTTGTGTATGGACTTAAAAATGCCACAGGAGCAAAAAACCCAGGACATCGCAGGTTTTTTTCATTACCAAGCCACTGAAAAGGCACTGAGACACCAGAGGTTTTCTTTGTCACAGGAAAAACAAAATGTGTATTCATACCTGCCCTGTCAATTGCTCCCTTAATTGCAATGGAACCAAGTTTAGTGGCTGGCAGTGATGCAAGAGATCCTTGGAAAGATCCAATAGGTGTCCTTACAGCACTTGCTATCACCACCTCCTAAGGGCAGAAAAACAGAGTACAAGTCACAATCTCTCTCACAACTGCACACACATACCAGTATTTTTAAAATGTATCTACTTCTTATTATTTCGTTGATGCCACAGCTTCTCTTTCATCCTGCAAGTGTTTCAGAGCACTAATATCTTTATTGATGCATGGAGAGTAAACATAAGCAGATAGTTGAGCAGCTGCAGCACACAACTTTAGGATCACAGAGCTGTGGTGAGATGGCTCCCATGGCTGGAGTGCTGCCATGCAGGAACAGGGGCTCTCCAGGAAGGGCAGGTCAAGAAGACAAGGCAGGGGGAGAGAGGAGAGGCCTGGAGCTTTATGGGACAGAACAGGTGGAGTGCATTGAGCTCAGCCTTGGAATTGATGATGTTTGCAAGAATCTCGAACATCCTGGAGCAAAGAGGGCATCAAAGAAAGCTGGTTGATGTTCAAGGATTACCCCCTCTGAGCTCCAGAGCAATCCATTCCAACAAGCAGTAAGTTGGGTAGAAATGCCAGGATGGACACCAAAACTCACACACAAAAATGAACCATACAGGAGATGGAAATGGGGACAGAGAATCTGGCACACAGTCTGAGCATGCAGGGATGAGGTTATGAAAGCCAAGAATTTAATCTGGCAAGGGGTGTCAAAGGCAACAGGAAGGGCTTCCATGAGCACCTAAGAAGCAAGGAAGATATGGCCTGCTGCTGATTTGGGCAGGGGACATGGTGACAAAGGACAAGGCTGAAGCACTGAATGCCTTCTTTGCCTCAGTCTTCAGGAACCCCAGGCCCCAGAGACTGGGGAAAGGGTGGAGCAAGGCAGATGCACCCTTGGTGGAAGAACAGGAAGTCAGGACAAACCGGACATACACAATTCCATGGGTCCTGATCAGATGCCCCCATGACTTCTGTGGGAGCTGGCAGGTGACTTTTTAAGGTCACTTTCAATAATGCTGGAATGGTGACAGCAACTATGAGTGGTGCCCAAGGACTAGAGAAAAGCAGTACTCAAGAACAGTAAGGAAAAGGACTCAGGGAACTACAGGTCAGTCAGACCCACCTTAATCCCTGGAAAGGTGATGAAAAAACTAACCCTAAGAAACCATTTACATGAACAAGAAAATCATCAGGAGTCATCAGCACGGATTCACCAAGGGGAAGCCATGCTCAGACAAACTGCCAGCCTTCTACAGTGAAGTGACTGGTTTGGTAGAGGAGGGGAGAGCAGACACTGTTTACCTGGACTACATTGAGGCCTTCACCACTGTCTCCCATAAAATCCTCAAACAGAAACTAACCAGGTATGGGATAGACAAGCAGACAGTGAGGTGGACAGAAAAGGGCTGAATGGTCAGGCTGGGGGTGGTGATAGTGCTACAAAGCCTGGTTGGAGGCCAGTTACCAGTGATGCACCCCATGTGTCAATACTGGGTCCAGTCCTGTGTAACACCTTCATTAATGAACTGGTTGATGGTGCAGTGCACCTCAGCAGGTTTGCTGGTGACACCAGACTGGGAGGAGTGGCTGATACACCCCAGAGGGTTTTAGTGCCACAGAGAACTTAATCAGTGGCACCTCACCACTAATACTGGAAGGAAGGGTGCAAAGGTAAGGCCAAACTCTTTTCAGGGGTGCCCAGTGAAAGGATCAGTGGGCACAAATTGACACAAAGGAGCTCCTACTGAACATCAGGAAACACTTCTCCACTGGGAGGGTGACTGAACTCTGGCACAGGTAACCCAGAGTGGTTGTGAAGTCTCCACCCCTGGATATATTCAAACGCCCAGATGCCAGCAGAATGTGTAAGCAGCAGTTTAAGACATGGTATGACATTCAGCCCTATGCTAGTATGCTAATTTAGTCTTATTTTGCCTCTTAGCTTTAGTGCTACATCCACATGCACACCTGATAACCCTGTGAGAGCAGCATGAGAATCTGGCATTGCAGATGTATTGGTCTGAGTGACAATTAACCACAAAGCTTTAGAGGACCTGGTCATGAGGTGGTTTTTTTGGGGGTTTTGTTTGTTTGTTTTTTTAATGTAGACAGGAAAAGAAAGAAAACACTAGGAAAAAAAAAAGACAAATGATCCTTGTTTAAAACTAAGAAGGGCTGTCTATTACTGTAACCCCTTCATCATGATTGACTTCACTGATAGTAACGCACCTGTCCTCATCTTTTATGTTGTAACAGCAAGTTGCATGAAAACACAAATAATTTCAAAGGGATCAGTTGCGATCAGCTATCTTTTCCTATTCTGGGTTGATGGTTACATGAAGCTTACATCCGCTGACACACTTCTAATTTTGTCCCACACTTAGCAAATCAAAATAAAAATGGCAATCTGACTTTTATTTCAGATTTTGCAGTAAAATGTGGCCTGGGCACAAGTGACATTGTCTTTAAGGCGTTTTTTTTGTGATTATTTCCTTAAAAATGTCAGTGATTAACAAACAAATCTAAAATAGCGATTTATTAGTCAGATAGTGCCTTATACTTACGTTTAAAGTACGCTGTGAGGCGTAGCCACGGCCTGCATACTTCAGAACCTGAAAATAAGAAACTCCTCAGAATCTCATATCAAGAAAGCCAATGCCATAATGTTTCATTATGTAACATACCCATTTTCACATTTTCATAGAAGTCATTATTTCAAAAATTAATATCTAAGAAACACTGAAAAATATGAAAAAAATCGTAACATGCCTTTTAAAGGAAGTGTAGTCTAACCCAGTCTCACCATAACATCTGTGATAAAATGTTTTCTGAAAAATAAACAAATACTCCTTCAAAAACAACACCCAATTCATTTTGTCCAAGTCTGTTATGTACACCTATAGCACATGCCTAAGCCAGGGGTGAGCAGTGTTATCTTGGAAAAGTTTACTAGTCCCTCTGTCTCTTCCCTGGACTTTGGTTCATTCATTCCCTATCATTAACTCCACTGCTTTTAAAACAGTGGGAGTTTGCACCAACAGCTTCCATTCCTTTGGTGTTTCATAAACAAAAATGAAGATAACTAATTTAGAACGTCACACCAAAAGAGAATAATAAAACAAAATGGGATTTTCTAATTAGAGCAGTCTAATTCACCAGCCAGTAGCTTCATTTAATTAAGCAGTGCAAAGATACAAAATTATATCTGTAGGTATTGTTTCATATATTAAAGGAATGAGCTTTCCATTAGTAATTTAATCCACATTCTTTAGCTATTTCCTCTGATAATTTAGCCATTTCAGCACACTGGAAACTTCTGGCCATTCTCCACTGAATTAGAGCTAAATAAATACTAATTAAAAACAACTGCTTAAGGACATCAGAAGAACACCATCATTTTTATAAATCAGAAAATGCCTTCTGGCTGTGTGTGCAACACAAAAATTTTGTCTGTTTCTCCTCTTCATTTGCCAACCTTCACACAAAAGCCTAATTATTTTTATTGTTTTGAATTAGTTGTTTGATTTTTGTTTTGTTTAGGGGTTTGGGGATTTTTGTTTGTCTGTTTTCTCCCCAGCTCAGGTTATAATACCCAGCAGGAATAATTAAACTTTCCCTGAAAAATAATTATGTCCCTTACACGGCTTTAATAGCAGTGCTTTCAAGAGTCAGTGTCAAAAAAACAAAGCTAAACCAAGCAAACCAAAACTCCCCGCCTAACAAAACAAACACCTATACAACCAAAAAACACCCTTACTGCACAAGGCCTGAAATTTAAACTGGACAAACCAGACAATTGTTTACCAAGTACAACTGGTGTCTGCTAGGAGTGTTCGTACCTGTCGTCAGGGAAGAAAGGAGGGAAGGAAGGAGGGAAGAAGGAAGGCCCCACTTCCACAGCTGGTAAAATCTAACCTTCAGCTTTGCATATGGCAACTCGGACACGATCTACCTGTCGTGCTTTTCTTCCCAGCACAGCTCCCTACCGCCGTGTCGGATGCCAGCGCCCCAGGCAAGGCAGGCGCAGCCAGCACCTGCATCCAACAGTGCCAGCAGTGCAGCCAGGCTTTGGGCAGCAACGTCCCACTGTCCAGCTGAGAAACAACATCTATAGGTGCAAATTTGTATCTTTACACTGCTTAATTAGAAGAATCCAACCCGNCGCCACCGCCCCCGCCTATAGCCGGCGGCGCCCCGCCCCCTGCCCGCTGCCATTGGCCCCGCGGCCAGGGCGGTGCCACGCCCGCCCCTGCCATTGGCTGGCGCGGAAGGCGGGTGGCGGCGTCAGAGGGGCCAGAGCGNACTGTCCAGCTGAGAAACAACACCTACAGGTGTAAATTTGTATTTTTACACCGCTTAATTAGAAGAATCCAACCCGATTGCTGGCCCTGCCCCGGCTGGGACATCCCGATGGCTGCAGCGGGCACCGGACGGGGCTCGGCAGCCGCGGCATTCCCGGCGCTGACAGTGGAAAAAGCCGCGCTCAGGATCGCGGATAAAGGTCCCGCCGGGCTTAGTGCAGGGCCCGGGGCTGCGGGGGCGGGAGAGGCCACCCTTCATCCACCAGCGGCTTCACCCTTCACCCCCACCCTGCCCGGGACCTGCTCCCTCCGCCCGGCTGCCTCCCGGGCCGGGGGTTTTCGCAGGGTGAGGGGAGGGAGCGCAGCCGCCCCGCTGCAGNGTGAGAAAGAATGGGGGTGGCACTCAGTGCCACGGTCTGGTTGACACGCTGGTGTTCGGCCACAGGTTGGACTCGATGATCCCGGAGGTCTTTTCCAACCGAACGGATTCTGTGGTTCCGCAGCTCCAGGCGAGTTCCTCTCGCCGGCGGTGCTGCCGCTCGGGGGCCAGGCGGGGCAGGGGGTGCGGAGGGCAGCCCCGGGCGCGGGGCGGACAGCCTGGGCTGCCGCGCCGAGAAGGGAAATCACTGGTAGCGAGGCGTATGGAGACCGCGTGGAAGATCCTCGCGGAAAAAGAGCCAGCCCCCGGGGGTGTGTCCTCTCCGCCACCGAGGCTGCGCTCCGCCCCTCCTCGGCCCGGCCCTCGCCCGACACACGCTGCAGGTTAAACTGACCTGAGCCGCGGGCATTTAATCCCGTATCGGAAAGATCCTGCGCACGACAAGGTCAGTAGGGATGAAAGTGCCGAGTATTGCTGAGCCAGGGACGCTTTGTGTCCGGCGTGCCCTTGTGCTGAAGCCGTGTGCTGTTTTCAGAAGAGTAAGCAATGTAACTCCCCCTAAACCCCTTTCCGCCTGGCCATGGAATAAACCCTTAACATTGTTACCTCAGAATTCAAATCTGGCCGAGAACGGTCCGGGCAGCTGCCTTCGCAGAACGACAGATGCCAGCTCAAGCCCAGCTGAGTCTCAGGGTCCCTATCCCTGTTCCACGGTCTTTTCTGCACTGTGCTTTCTCCCCTCACACTCTCTTGTCTCTGAACCTCGATTTCTAGGTGAAGGCCAGCACTAAAACTCTACAGCTCTTTGCCAGCCTGTCAGTGCCTCTCTTCACCTTGTCTCTCCAACGTGCACAGGGCTAGGCCAGGAGAAGCCTGGTTCTTTCCAGGTCTCAAGCTTTACATCTCAAAGGAAAAGGTTCGAAACACAAAGTTCTCTGAATTGTGCTGTTGCACACAGTCTAGGACAAGCAACTGTGTATTTGTTTCTGATCAGTCTCTTCTCCTCAACCACTCTTTTAATCCCTGAAGGAGTTAGCATACTGTTACAGTACCCCACACCTCAAAACAGCTTTCCCCAGAGCTGATGTTTACCTGGTACATCTAATACATCTAGTCACATAAAGCAGCATTTACTTACTTGCACTTTTCCATCCTCTTGTACCACAAGCTAGAAAAAATTGTAAGAACCAAGCTTTGGATATAGCACCTAGAAAGCAAGAGTATTTCAACCACATGTTAACATCCATTTGCTGCCTTAACTTTTTTTCTTTTTAATTATTTGATCTCCACATGGTAGAACTAATGCTAACATTTGTCAAAACTACTACAATTAATTTTCTGTTCTATATCTTATTCATTTCCCCATGAGTGAGGATTTCACTTTGCTCTCAAAAGTAAAATACTTCTTGCTTTCCATATATATCCAAAGATTCTCCAGACATGCGCGAAGAGGTTGATTGGGACAGGCGCTGGTGAGGGAAGCATTTGTACTCCTTAGCTTCCTTGACTCTCAGTAGCTGATGTTCTAAGGTAGTCTAGTCTAGACTTTTGATTTAGAGACAGAGTTTTCAAGTTCAAACCAGAGATAACATAGGAACTGACAAATATTGTCTCAGGAAGAACTGAAGGTTTTACTCTGAAAATATATATGTACCATATTGCAAAAACATCCAGGTTGGATGAGGATATTTTTCAGAAACGAGTAATGCCAAAAACATGCAGAACAAAACCCGGAAAGCTCTTATTTAACTCTGCCTTTACTCCTGCAGTATAAAGCTCTTTTCCAGGGATATAACCTGCTAATGCACTAGGACTAACATTCTTTAATTTTTTCAGCATCTCTTCTCACCAAGAACGACTATAATGTACTAATTTCACTCATTTTTTTGTGTCCACTCACAGACTATTAAAAAGTCACACTGTGCTGCCCTTCCTTAGCTCAGCAGGTGATATTTGCTTTGGCCATGCCCTGGATTGACAGAGGGAAGCAGCAGCTGCATTTGCACCTCCAGACATTTTTTCTTACAGGTGTTTCAGGTTGCATGCAGGAGCTGAAGCACAGTATCCAACTGAATTTCCATCACTAACATGAATGAGGATCAAATGCCCGGCACCATGTCTAGCTAGAGATGTTGAGATATATCCAAGGAATGGATCAAGAGCACAACTGCTGTGAGGAGCAGCTGAGGGAGCTGGGGTTGTTTAACCTGGAGAAAAGGAGGGTCAAGGGGACCTCATCAGTCTGCCAGAAAGGAGGTTGTAGCCAAGGGTGATGGGGTTGGTCTCTTCTACCAAGTAACAAAAAAATGGCCTCAAGTTGTGCCAGGGAAGGTTTAGACTGGATTTTAAGAAAACTTTTTTTCATGGAAAGGGCTGTCAAGCAGTAAAACAATAAAGTGAGTGAGTCACCATCCCTGGACTTAGTTAAAAAATGTGTAGATGTGGCACTCAGGGACACGGTTTAGTGGTGCACTTGGCAGTGCTGGGTTAATGGTTGGACTCAAGGGTCTTTTCCAGCCTAAACAATTCTATGATCCTATGTTAACAGGTAAAGCAAAGAAGAAAATAAAGCCACATTCTCACTTTATCAGAACAACGAAGCAGGTTTAGTCTTTTGTATTTAGGTCAATGATTCTACCTAAACTGTGATCAATTTACAGGGGCAGGAGTTGATTCAGCCAAGGACCTTCTGAGATAACTGGCCTCTAGGGAAAAATTCCTGAAAAAACATTGTGGAAGACTATATATTGTCCTAACAGAGGGAAAAAAGTTTGGAAATAATGGCAACCTGCCATCAAAACTCTGCCTGCCAGAACTGCCAGTTGGCCAATTGCCATGCACAGTACTGAGCAGTCACTCAAAAATAGCTGTTTATGCCATACCAGTAGTTCTAAATTCTGCATGTACCAGAAAGCACAAAACACTGATGTTAGCTGGTGCACTTAAAGAAAGGAGTTGAAAAGTAAAAAGAGATTCACATTAAAAGGCAAGGACAATCAGAGAAGAAAAGCCATTACATTAAAAGCACTCCTTCAGGCAAGCGACTGTTCCCCCATCAGCTTACTGCAGGATCAGCCACCTGATGGTCCCGGTGGCAAGACCAGTAACTTTCAGTGACACACATTGTAAATAACTTCAGAGAGAAATCAACCAAAATATTCAGCAATCCAAGTTCATCCCAGTAAGTTGCACAGAGCCATAACCTTTTTTTAAAAAGCCATAAACTAAGGCAACTCCCAGCCACTTTTGGCATGGCAGGCTCTGATAAACTGAAACTGAAAGACTACGGCTCATCTTTAAATAGAATCTGGAAGACTAAATTGCTCTACATATAATCTTAGGTACATAAAAAATTTTTAACAAGAAAAGAACTGGAAGTCTCCACTTTTGTTTTTTGAGTTACTCTGATCATAACAGATGTTGGGACTTGAAGTCAGGCAAATTTCATACAGTGGCATTCTTTGGAGGAGCACCTGAATTCAACTTTAAAATTTTGTAGGGTGAGACACCAAAATACCTTGCTAAATGGGTAGTCTTTTAAATTACATTTTTATTTTGCAAGAAAATAAATTATACAACTTAAAAAATAAAATTCAAAAATTAAGCAGTACATCAAAATAGTTCAGCTGGACTGCCATACAGAAACTACCACCATTCAAAATTGTACAGCATTATTATCTTGGTAGTGGCACACATTCAAAATTGTAAATACCATATGGAGATAGTTATTACAACTCAGGAATTCGAGTTCGCTCAACACTCCAGACTACATATAGTGTATATGACAGGAAAGCTTTCATGTATTGTTTATTTCACAAATATGACCTTAAAGAATTACAAAGATAGCATCCCAGTCATTTAGATGAAAATAGAAAACAGTTTGAGATAGCAAATCTTTCTGTAAAACTATCAAATCTTTTTGCCAATTGTATTTTTAAAATTTGCACTTTACAGGACAATGGCATCCCAAGGCAGATAAATGCAAGATGTGAACATTCAGAACATTTATATTAATTTTAAAAAGGTGAAAATGAGAAAGTCACATTGTCATTTGGAAAGGTAACTGCATTACAGTTGTAACAAATGAAAGATAAATGAGTAAAAGTAGAAGCTAGGGACACCAACTATGGAAAGAGGAAAATGGAAGACTTCAGAATTGAAACTGAGATTCTCACCAAGTTGTTGGGACAGAGAAAGATTTAACAGTATTTCTTAATTAAACCCATTAAGAGTGATTCCCCCCCCTGCCCGTTCTACACCAGATTTCGTTCCTTAGCTATTCACCGTGGCAGTGTGTGTGGCAACGTGTTTTTCAGATGCAGCACCTCCTTAAGCTAGGTCTTTGGACATATATATTCATAGCTAAAAATTGCAGCCTTAAAAGTGCGTTGTTGCCATATTGCAAGTGAAGAATAGTTTTCATTTAGATCTCAACTCTACCCTCCCCAAAAGAACAGCTTACCCCAGGTATTTCCCTGTGCCCCAGGTGATACTAGTTTTAAGTGCATATTGGTGAAGTGACCTGATGAAGGACGCTAAACGTGATTCTGCATCTGTAACAAATTTGCTGGTGTCTGTCTCAGATTTCGTAAAAAACCCGACATCCATTTCTAGTACATATTTAAAGAAAAAATGACCATGTCATAGGCACATTACCAATTCTATTTCCATCCCAGGTTTTGAGAAATGTATAGGTAACCATTAGGTTGTATTGTATTTATTAGTTGAGGGAATGTGTAGCTCCTTAGCTTTTAGCAACCTTTTCCTTTCTGCATACATTCCAGCTTCCTGAACAGCTGTATCTGAGACGCTGTCTCTTACACTTCTCTCTCAAATCTAAACCAATGGCTTCAAAATTAGCATTATCCCGTTGGCAGCTCTTTCTGTGTGACCATTTTATACCTGTTCTTCTCTGGTTAAGGGTTGGAATTTTTCATGTTGAAGAGTGTGCTCAGACTGTCATGTTCTCCCCAGTTATCCCAAGTAAGCATTTATTATTTTTAAGTTACAAAGACTGAAAGTCTTGCAGCACAAAGTTTTTTATTAGAATTTTGTTTTCTAATGTTCAGATAGTTTCATTGGTTAACTACACAGAGCACCACTTGCTTTTGATTCTGAATTGCAACATCACAGGGCCAACATAAAAGATGCAAAGATGTTTTTAAACAGCATCTACTTTTGAGTATCAATAAAAGCATGTAACACAAGCCGTAGGATTTCAACCAATTGTAATTGGCCAGGCCTTGATTTCTCCATCTCTTGGTCATGAAACCCTCACTACCAAAAATTTCTTACTCAAACAGATGTCCAAGTACACACTGTTCTCAGGCAGTCACACTAGCATTTACATTAGTAACAGAGCACACAGCCTGCTTAAGGGTGCATACAGCCATTCTTGGAGGGTTTGCTTTTAAACCACTCCTACTGCATACTTTACTGTAGCCATGTGAAAGTAAAACTCCTCCTCTTACTTACTGGAAGGCTTTCTTTTTTGACAAAAGTTAATACAATCCTCTTCCCCGTTTCATCATCAAAGAAGATGAGGCCTTTAGATGTTGTAGTTCAACTGGTTAATTAAAAAATAACTTCACACACTTGTAATTTATAGAAGAAATATTGATACAGAACTGAATAAAGCGTAACTTACCTTTGTCCTAAGACAGGCACTCTGCTCCTATGACTCGTGGTATCGCTCCAGTACATGCTGGGACATTTCAGAACAGCAGAGAGTGGGGCAGTGCCAAATGACCACTTCAGATGATTGAGAATGGAAGAGGTAACATTAAGAAGTTGAGATTCCTGATGTGTGTTTGGCACTCTCTCTACGTACACTGAACAAGGTATTTTTCCTTAGCGTTTTATCATTTTCATTGGAAGTGTGTTTCCTACCCTACTAGTTACCAAATAAAAAGCAGAGGGTTTGTTTTTCATGTAAAGATGTTGACTAGTCCAATTGGATTAACCTTGCATGTATATAAAAGTTACCACTGAGGAAACAGTACAGGGATCTTCAAGTGTTACTCTCTTTCTGCGGGAGTTGTGCATAAATTACACTTTAATGCATCCTGATATATGTAGTCACAATGAAATATATGGAATATAAATATTAAATGTACATGGAAATACACTTAATATTTCTGTTCCTATAGCAGACTCACCCATGAAAACTGCTTTTAGAGTGAAGTATCATTCAAGAAACTTTTAACCTTGTCAAAAAGGATTGTAGCAAATCACCCGTCCAAATAAGGTAACAACATATCCACTTGTTTACAGGAAACAATTTAAAACCAATGATCTCTTGCTTAGGGAAAAATATCACTGATGACATGGAATTACTTTTGTGTCACTTACTTGTGTCGATTATTAAAATCCAGTTACTAGATTGAAGCACTGCGCTAGCCAACAGGTTTTAACTGTAACAAATACGTATCAGTGGTGACACAGGTGTTTGTGTCTCTCAAATGTTATTACATGAAAAGGATCAGAGATGGACAGTAAATTACTCTGTTGATCCAAAACACAAAAGTGAAAGTGCTACTTCTAGTCCTAATTGCATTAAAAAAAAAAAAACAAATCCAAAAACCAAAAACCAAACAAAACAAAAAACAAACCCAAAACAAAACTAATAGCAGTTCCTCAGTGCATGAATATTTGAATATTTTTTCCTTGTGCAAGTACTGGTCATCTAAAAACCCAAACCTGTATTCTTCCTGATGGGTGTAAATAAAATCTACTTTAAAAAGTTCACAATGGGCTCTTCATGAATGCAAGTTTCCCACAAAACAGCATGCTGTTAAAAGTGTGCAACATGAAGGGAATGCCATCATGCTAGCTGAATGACATTGGCAAAATATAGTCCTCTGTAAGGTAAGGCAGGGATTTTAATATGTAACGAAAGTCAAAACAAGTCCTTCTGCAGCACAAACTGTTGCAGCTGTCTGTCCAAGCACCCTTCCATTTCTGTTCTCAGCATCCCGCAGAGTCCTCCAATTACGCCATGTATATAAAGGTGTTGATATCCGACTCATCTCTTCTGATGTATTTGTGCTCTATAAGCCATTCGATTTGCTCTTTTATCATTTTCTTTTGTGGCAAGAACATGTTTTTCAATATTTCTACAAGTTCAGTCTGAAGCTGGGCATTAGTAATTTTCTTCCTCATCTTCATTATTTGGATGATAGCCTCCTGGTGGGGGACAAGAAGAAAAGAAAAATGATTTTTAAATGCCTGGGTGAAGTGACAAAATGAACACAGCATTAATAGGAGGCTCCTGGTAAGGCAAGACAGCAAGGAAACCTGTATTTTTCCTTAGAAATCAGAAATATGCTGCATTTTCTAGCCTATATGGAACTGCTTTTACAAAGTTCATAAAGGAAAAGAATGAAGCACTGGCAAGATGCAAGAGATATAAGACAATTCCAGTCAAAGGAGCAGTTAAATCCTGTACCTAGAGTGTGAATTCCTCACTAAAACCAAATGTTCATTCACTCCCTGAGCAGAAGTTGCAGTTTCCTAGGTGACTTGTGATATATCTTCTGAAGTACAACTAAGCATTAATCCTGCTGCTGCCAGAATGGTCACATCATATGTTACATCAGGTGGTACAACTCACAATGTGCATGGCCTGCAATCCAAGCTGACTGAAACTTGAAGGTAAAATGGGATTTTTGAGACTCCATTGTAGGTAATGATCCCTGATGTCAAAAAAAATTCAGTCTTTTCTAAAACTGTCAGCTCAAAAGATTTGACATTAGTAGCTGACTGAAGGGCTATCAACCACAGAGCAGGAAGCTGCAGTTTGTACAGTTAAGATGCACTTTTCTCTAGGGAGAAGTCGTAGTGCTGTTACAACAGCATGATCCCATCTCCAAGATTATTCTCTTCATACAGATCAAAGAGATATCAAGATCAACGATGCTGTTTATCCATGGTGGTGGCCAGTGTCAGTCAACTTTACCAATCTGCTGTTGTCACCCACCCCACACTGTTATGCCTTCACCACTAGCTTAGTATCTGCTTTGTTCTCTTTGAAGATGATGACCTGGTACCTCAGAACAGGAGGCTGATGCACAAGTGCACAAACACACGTGCAAAATCACAAGGATCTGGAGTTATGTAGCAGAAGTGACTTCCAATGGGATTCAAAGGCACTCATTTCATACATCAACATCCTACTATGGACAACATGTAATGGTAATACAACAAATTACAGTAATGATAATGCAACAAAAGAAAGAGGGGAACTTGGTACTCCTCTGGGAGCTACTTGCCTGGGTTCGCAATATTCTTAGCTGGACTATTCCTTCATTCTCCTCTTCCCGCATTCTCTCTGTAGTCAGTTGCAATCGACCAATCAAATTTATCTTGCCCCTTTTCTGAACTTTAGCGTTTTTTCTGAAAAAAGTTGGATTGCACGAAAGTGAGCAAAAAACCCAAACCAAAACACAAAGCACTTTCAATTACAGAATTCCTGTTAAACTTAAATTACAGCAGCAACAAGTACCATGATAAATCAGATACTTATAGGCTATTAGCATTACAGCAGTGAGAGAGCTGTCTAGCAGCTCAAAACTCAATGCCAATGTCTCCACACAATGAAACCTAAATAATGCTAGCATCACAACTAAATCCAGTAGCTGAAACAATAGAATTTCAGAAAAATATATTTCAATTTAGTTATATAAACCTTCCTTCTTCGGAAGAAGGTTGTACAACGAAGTTCAGGAAATCTGACTAGTTAATATTCCATCAAAGAACTGTCTGGGACAAAACCCAGCTATTGCAACAAAGAAAGCTGAAGGCATTCTTCAGTGGTCACCCACAAACTTTCTCTACAGCCTGTGTCTTCTGTCATGTCCTCTCATCATTTCCCAAAGCTCAGAATCCTGGTGACAGGAGAAAGCATTATGGCCCTGGTCAACAAACTAAGCCCCAGGAAAGCAGATTCGTCACTTATCTCTTTCTCCACAGATCCAGATGTCCAGCTGCTGCTTAGAATGAGGCACAGAATCTGAGGTTCCCAGCAAGGAGCCAGTTCTCATCATAGTCATTGACAGCAGAGGCAGGCAGAAGCAAGTAAACCACTCTGAACATAGTATGTACCACTTAAGATATTCTCTCTTTGTATTATCTTGTGCTCAAAGGATTTTAAAGCACCAGTAAAAGAGCACTGCAACTGTCACAAAAATAAACACTCTTCTCTGATGAGAGCCACACCAATAATCCTGGCTCTTCACAGCACACCATATTATAAAGCAGTTTCACTTCCTTTTTTTTAACTTATCACCTTGGTTTCTGAAACTCTGTTTGTGTGTAATAATCAATACAGGACTAGTGCTCTGATTACAAGCTGTCTTCCATGAAATTTTATGGACTTATTGCTAACTGCAACATAAAGCCTCCAATTTTGCACCTTGTCCCTAAGTGTGGAAGAAATTCAATTTCACAGAAATTAGAATTATAAAAACATTTGTCTGAAGGAGCTGCTGCAGGTTATCTAGTCCAATCACCTACTTGAAGCATGACTTACCAAAATAAGTGAGGGCAGGGCAGCAAAGCATGTGTCTAGGTTATTTTGAAAATTTTCAAGAACAAAGGTCAAGTTAAAGTGAATTCCTTTAGTTATAAAACAGTACATTGTTATTTTACTTTTCAAACATCATCTTACATTAAACTGAACTCCTGGTTCACCGAGAAGAGGGTTCCTTCTGTAAAGTCTTTGGGTGAATTGACTTGAGGTTCATATAATAAAACCTGACGTTTCAGCTTTGGAAATGCTACAAGAGACTACAGAGAAAAGGGGAGGGGGAGAAAGAATGAAAATAAAACACCAGACTTTCTAAGAAACAACTGCTTTCTACAACCATAATTCACTCCTGTGCTGGCTGTAGTTAGGAAACCACATAGCCTTGTTTGGAACTAGTAAAATCAGAGAAGTAACACAGTTTACCAAACCTTCTGAAATGGGTTAGCATAAGCAAAATCACACAAAGTAGTAAAATACACAAACTCACGGCTACAGAAGTGGTGTTAAGTCTGACTTATGTGATTTCTCTCTTTATTCATGAGCTAAATAATTAGAAGTCTGCTAAAGCAAACACTGAAGTTATTTTTAAGCAACATGTATTTACCAAGTGTCACTAATTTCCTAGAATTAAACCAGACCCACATGACAAAACATAATCATAACTCTGTGCTTTAGGCAGTATATGGTCAAAAAATTCTTGCAGTTTCCAAAAGCTTGTGAAGTAACACTGGATAGAGAGAAAGTGTTAATGTAAAGGCAGCATGTGCTCAGCAGCAGTGCAAGGAGACAGCACTACAACTGATTAATTACCAAGAAAGGTGTTCACATTTCAGTTTCAAAGTGTTATCTGACAGTGCTTTAAAAATACTAATCCAGCATTTCAGAGTACAAAAATCTAGAAGCAATCTGTTTCAAGGGAAAGGGATATACCCATAAAGTCCTCCTAAGTTCTGCATCAGGGAGTTCAGTTGCCAGTTTAAGATTTTCAAAGCTGATCTTCTCTCTGGGTCTTTGGTTCCACGCAAACAGCACAGCCAGCTGAAATGTTGTTACCTCCAAGTCATACTGGCCAACCTCATTCTTAAACGTTATCTGGGAAGAGGATGAAAATTTTACTTACAAGCCTGTCTGGATCACAAGCTTTCTTACTGTTATAAATACACACAGAGTGCAGACATTAAGACTGATACAACGAAAACTACACACTTACAATTCCATTGGACATGAGGTGGTGCCAGTGGAGTTTTCTACCACTGTGATTCTTTTTATAAAATTCTTCAACCTCTGGGATGAGATCTTCTAATTCCGTGGGCAGCGAGACAAACACTTTTTCAGAACTTCGGGACCAGGCGCCAGCATTTAAAATTTTAATATTCACAGAATCAGCTGCAAGATGATATCAGAGAGATAAACCAAAATGTTTTGGGTTTTTTTCCTACTCTCAACACAATTATGAAGGACTGAATTTTCAGGAAGTTGCAGGGTGTCTACCTACTTAAACACTAAGGCACTCTATGTACCACTGGCTTTCTGCCAGCAGCACTGATTGAAACCTGTTTTTTTGCTTGCTGCTGCAGAGGTCCTTAAACTGGTGCAGCTTTACAGCTGATGCTTATAAGCACTATTCAAGGGTTTTCAGCATGGCAGGTCCAATACTTCATGTTCCTCAGCCTCTCTCATCAGTGAAACAATCTCAGAATGTGATTTAAGCTCTTCTTAGCATGCACCCAGCTCTCCTGCTGGCAGATAAAGGAGGCGCACAGCATGGGGCACTCAAAGAATCATGAGGGCATAAAAAGACGTAGTTCAGGCACTCACCTGGCTGATGCCAATTCAAAACCCTGCTTGCAATCTGTCTACCAGAGAAGGGAATCTGTATCTACAAGATTGCTCACAAGCAAAACCCAAAACAGCTCAGAGAATGACACAGCTCTAGTATGAACTGCAGGAGAAAGCAGAGTCTACAGACACACCCAATGTAGGGGCAACAATACCATGGAGACTGTGTACAACTTGCAGTTGACGTAATTTTTAACTTAAGATTTAACAGAGCTATTTTTCACTAAGAGAAATAAAAAGTAGCAAATAATTTGAGAACAATACCTGGTAAAGCAAGTTTATTATTTTTGTGCATTTCTTTGAAGGCCTGGTTCAAGTCTTCAGAGACTTTGATATCCTGGAACATTCTAGCCAGCTTGTTTACATAGTCTGCTGGCATTCCCACTTCCTATATAAAAAACAGAATGGAGTAAATATGACATAGAAAACTATGAACAAAAAGCTTTATTCTTAAAATAATAAGCTTGAATAAATTAAGAGCACAAAGAAGTACACTGGTATCATCACTTCACAGTAATAGCGAATCTGCAATGCAATACAAAGGGTTTTTCGCATAGATCGTAAGTAGTTATCCCTTAAGGGCATATGATGGATGATTCTGTTAAAGAAATTCAAGTGCTGAAGAATATATGCATGCATTAAGGAATCCATGAGTTCCAAGATTTGAAGGAATGTTTAAAGCATGCAAATAATATTCTGATCTACATAAAATTCAAAATTAGAATGGATCTCAAATTATTTACATAATTAAACAAGTACATACATTTTATTTGCATATGGAATATATGAAAACTTTAGATAATTGTACGTGAAATATTTTAAAATCTATCACTGCCACTGTTAAAGAAGAGCCAAACAGTTTTACTTCCACAAAGTACTGTGATAGAAGGGAAGTATAAGATCCCCTGAGTGGCCTGCTATTAAAGATAAAACTCACCTAAGCAAGAAAGAGACTTAAGTTCAAGAGTGGAATATTAATTAATCACAAGAATGAGGCACAATCAAAGAAAGACATGATGCTACTTACTCTGAGCCATTCCACCATATTCTCCTCAATTTCACTATCAGCTGATATATCTAATATCAGACGTCTTGTTAAGTGAGCTTTGTGATATCGCATGAAAACATCTTTATTCTGTACATATTTAAGTACCAAAAGCTGTCAAAAATAGAGTTTCATATATTTATTTGCATTGTCAACCAGACAAGTATTTCAATGCTGATCTAATGGCCCTATAGACTATGACTAGAGAAAGGCTACCTGACACTGCCTTAAGAGCAACTGTGCTAATACTATCATAGGCATCAGCAATGAATGTTTTATAATATCACACCTTCAATTTCTTCATTTGTCAAACATCGAGAAATTCTCTTAAATCAAAAAAGACATTGACACTGGTATGTAAAAGTCTCCTGTATTTTCTAGGCAAATATTAGTTATTGGAATAAATTACAGTCTCATACAGGCATTACTTTAGTATACCAATTTTGTGGACTGACACAGGAGACATGAAACACTGAATGATTTAGAATATTTAAACACACACACACAATAACATAATAAACTCTTTTCTGTACTATTAGACCTTGCATAACTGCTTTTGAAGACGAAGGCCTCAACCCACGTAAGGAAATAAAACAAACAAATTCATTCTTCAGAATGAAAGCAAAAACATACCACTTCTTTAAGCTTTGCTTCAATTTCTTCAGAGGTCAGTTTTTTGCTTAGTGGTGTTTTTCTTAGCAACATGTCACAGTAATTAGCAAGAAGCTCAGGGCATTTGGATTCAGGCTGTGTTTTCAATCCAACACTAGATAAAAGAAGAACAGGATTTCTTGAAACCATACAGAATCCTGCTATTCTGGAGTAGTCACATTGTTAACAAGACAGACCACTCTCTCCTGATTCCCTTGGCAAGGATCCTGGCGGTGAATTTATATCCTCATTAAACTAATGAAAACTTAGGGATAACACCCTTTCTTTTAGAAAGAATAAATACTGCCAAACAATTTCAGACAGCTTCTACAGCTTATTTTAACTAGTTACAGTTTTAGAACGGTAACAATGAAGTACATAAGTGAAACTACAGTTTGAAACAACAAAACATTGCATGGAAAGAAGTATTCCAGTAAAGAATTAACAAATGCTACAGTGAAATGTTTCACCCATCTCCTCAGTATGCTGTAATGAGGTCTCAAGAACAGCCTCCTGCACCACACTTCACAGACTGCAAAACTCAACACATCTAACACATAGTAACAGGATAAAATTATTTCATCACAGCTATAAAGGATGGACTAACAGCTAAGAGATTAAATGCAGACTAAAGTTGAACAAGATGCTACAGTAGACAGACTGTAATTCTTCAAAATGCATCAAGCACAGGTATTGTTCCGAACCTGTGTCTAGACTGGTGAATAAAACCAAAGAGCAAGGACCAATCCCTATCCCTAAAGTCAGATGGCAACAACTTGACTGCTACTCAAGGGCCCACAGCAAGCTCAGGAATCTGTTTTTCTTGCTCGTTATTTCAGCCTTGCATCGGTTAGTACTGACAGAGCTAACACTTCACACAACGCGTCCTTTTTTTTTTAATCCATAAGGCAGTTTGCAGGCTAATGCCTTCTGCCCTCCTAAAGACCATTTGAAGTACAAGCAGATCACAAGTCTTTTGGATATTACAGAAGTTTCATTTTGCTCAAACCAGGCTGCATATCTAGACAACTTCAAAGTGCTTGGGAAGATGAATGCTGAACAGAAGACAATGACAATCACGGTGGTTTCGAAGAAATCACTAGGCCGAATTCACTTTGGGAGTGAAACAGTTTGAATGAGGTATCAATTGGGATGGCCCCAGAGCAAAGGACACTATTAGAAGACACCTAAGAAACTCCTCCACCTTACCTACATCTATGAAAAGTATAGAAAGCAGGGATTCAGTCTTTTGTGACTGCATTCCTCCAATAAATACAAGGAGAAAGACTAATCCCTATTCAGGCTTGCCATTATCTGAAACCAAACCCAGAATACAAACCAAGACACTGGACAGATATTTATAACCATCCACTCCTAACAAGAAGCCATTGCAAAGGGAAGCTGGCAGCCCAGCTACAAAAGCTTTGTTTCCATAGTAAATCAGACTACAAACTATATATAAGCAATCCCAAGCACCTAAATATATACAAATTCCTACTCAAGTGGCACATCACACGGTAAATGTTAACAATCAATTAACTGACTGCTACCTTCTCTTGGCTGAGTTAGCAGAGCGGGCACTGTAAGCATGGTCCTTCTTCTGGAGTCACGCAGGTCTCCCTAATCTACTGGAAGTTGTTTAAACTAACCTGGTTAATCCTGCACTGAAACAAAAATGCAACAGCTGGACAGGTCACACTCACAACTGGCACAAGAGGAGGTGGAAAACAGCTTGTGGACGGTTACACCTTAATCAGCCACAGTTATTCCCATGAAGATTATTATCTCATTTTTCCCCAGGACCTTTGCTGAAGTTGCAGCAGAGTTATACAGCTGAGGTTTTTGGAATTAATAGTCCAGGAAGCCATTACGAACTTCAGCTAACAAACTGACTCATAATATGAAAGAACAGATCCCCAAATACTACAAACAAATTCATGTTTGAACCAGGCTGCTATTCACTGATCTGCTTCCACACGAAGAGTCTTACCAGAGGTCAATAAGCAATCTGAATTCCATAATGCAAATAACACAAAGCCCTTTTAAACACTGCATTACTTTTTGAAGAGATATTTTAAAAACCTTAATTCACATAAAGTTTACATGGCTTACCCTTTTTGCTTCAATGGCAATTCAAGTTTAAATATTGTAGCATCATTCACAACTGCTTTGTATGCCTGAAAAATAATTAGATTATTGGTGCTTCACTCCATTTCTCTCTGACACGAATTGCAAAGATTTTCTCTTTTTACACAACTGTAACATGGAATTAATTCAAAAAAATTTATTAGCCCAAACCTTGCAGATTCTATTTTCAATTTGAGAGTTCAAATTCTATGACTCAATTTTGCAATAAACTGATGTTTTCCACTACCATAGTAGTTTCCTTTAAACAATAACTTAGGAAGGGATTACATGGACCAGGTTGCACATCTGAAGTCATGAGACAAATACAAAGTAAATTCCAAACACAAATTATTGCTGAATCGGTCATAAAGGTTCTCAGTACAAAGGTCATCTTTAATGTACATGCTCTACAACATCACAAAGCTGAATATATGCAACTTTATGCAGCACTACACCAGAAATGAAAAGCTCCTCAGTTGATAGTAAGTTTCATCAATATTTTAGTCTGCATATTTAATAGAGTAATAGCAGCTTCTAAATTTAACAGTGAATGGGTACAAGGGTTTTGTAGACATCATAGCGCAAATTGGAACAATTCTTATAGTGAACAAAAGACCAGCAGAAACACATACCTTATCTCTGGCAGTAAGAAATCTTGGATCATCTTGAAAAGCTTCTTTAACCAACTTGCTAAACCGATTAAATAGCGTGAGCAATTGCTCTACATACTTCTCAGAATCCTGAAGAGGCAAAAATCAAATAAAAAACCAAGGCTCCACAGAATTCAGTGTGAGCATACATGTAATTCCCTAATCTGTAAAAATGCTGTATCCTAAAAATCCTGCACACTGTGAATGTACATTTTCTCTTTAGTCTCTGGATTGAAGAGCTCTATGGCATGTAGGCCTAAACACAGACTTTCAAGACAGTATTTCCAATATGTAAATATATTAAAAAAAAATAAATCTGTAACTTTCAAATACTACACAGTAACATTCTATTTTAAAGGATGTTTTCAAGGACCAATGAAAGACACATGCCACATCCTAACTGCTGCAGACACCTAGGCCTCCTAGACCCAGACAAAAAAAGATGATAAAAAGCTGAAAAAATACAGTGGGGGAAAAAACCCTTATAATTTCCACAATGAACAACCACTGTTAGATCGAAAGTAAATTTCAAATTTCATCAGGAAGTTATAATTCTGGAAAAATTGATTAGGCTCTTTAAATAAAGATCCCCTACACTTAATTTACAACCCCTACTGCAAATCAGAATCACTTTTTAAAGCCAGAACTGAAAACATGAAGAATAAAAAGTTATCCTAAAGACACGTAAAACTTTCAGTTGATCAAAATTTGATCTCTGAACATAAAAATCTTAAAAACTATTTCCATTCATGCATTTGTCCCACAAATAGAGAATATTTAGCTACTGCAAAGTTGTTTTCCTGTTGTTATTTTACTAAAATCCAAGACACTTACAGTAGTAATAGTTTCAGCAGCTGCTACCATGTCTGCAAGTCCAGCACTAACAATATGTTCTTCCAAATCTTTTAGCATAGGCTCTATGCCATTGGGAACTTTATCCATCAGCGAAAACATTAAATGCAACTCTGAAAGATACAAATACTTATGAAGCCACCAGTCAAAGACCTGTACAAAACCCAAATATACTGCATTTCTCCTAGGCATGTCTCAAGTGGAACATTAAATATGCGAAGAACAGATAATCCAATTCATCTCTTAAAAAGAAAGATGTCTTGAGTACTGTTCTAATTCTGGTCTTACAGGAAGATTCTTTTGAAGGCAAAAAAATATATTTACTGCAATGTAATCCTTGCTTATGCATACAGTATCTTACATAGTATGCTTATGCATATAGTATCACCAGCTTGAATAAGATCCCCCTAAAACCAATGCCAATTTGGATTAAGTCCAGGTTCTAACTGCCTTTAAATCCCTGGCAAGAATGTTTTTCAGTTGGAAGCCTACAGGAGTTTCTGCAGGAAACCGTATGGATTCAAGACATTTTTATATTTTAAATTAAAGCCAACCACACCTGTCTTTATTTCAACACCACTCACAACACTTTGTTTTATAAAAGCTTGCAAAGTTCTGAAGTAACCAAAACTGACTAATGGAAACAGTGAGCTCTTCTTCCCAAAGAGTTTATTTAGTTTTTCGGAAAGTCACCAGTACAAAAACTTCAAAAAGTGATGTGCTGTATTTATCTACTTTTTGTGAAGATATTTCAATACTGCTTGAAAAAAAAAAAAAAAAAGACACTGAAACATCAATAATCATCTTGACAAAGCTGTCCACAAAGAACACTGGGATTAAGGTCACCAGATTGCTGTAAAGAGACCACAGAGTTTGAACTCAGCATGGCAAAGGACTTTGTTTCAAGAAGTAGAACAAATGGACTCTGACTCTTTATTGACAGAAAAAAAAAATTAATAGATTCACTTAGTTCCTCAATGTTATGTCTACTGTGAAAGAGGAAAAGTCAGAGGCCCTGCCTTTGCTTTCTCCTCTGCATTACTTTTGTCGGCAACAAACATCAAGTTCTTTCCACCGAGGATGAAATATGCTACCGTCATCTGTACCATAACAGCTGCTGCAGAAGCAAACAGAAAAGTACAGAGAAGAAAAAAAATCCTTTTAGAACATAACAATGTAAATTAGAGAATGGAAACTACAAACAACGTTGAGTAAGAACTTGCAATGGTACTACAGACAACTTGCAACGGGCTGAATAACAGCATTTCAGGAACCAGAAAACAAAGATGTAGTTGGAGGCATTCTCAGTGCAATTTAGATCTGCTGTAACAAATGGCAGCACTGTTTTACATAGAAAACGTCCAAAAAGCTCAACTTTTACTGGATCTTTTAATCTAGGCTTTTAAAAAGAGTAAGAGGGAAGAAAAGAGGGCAGAAAAAGAGAAACAGAAAGATACATTAAAGGGCTCTACATCTGTTTCTGTACAGTAGTGATGCCATAAATAGTTAAAAAAAAAAATCAATGGTTTCTCTTAAGAATCAGTAGCAAAGGAAGACTCCAGGTGCATCCCTAAGACTGCAGAATCCAAAAGGCCATAAATTCTTCAAAGACAGATTTCAAAGTAACAAAACCAAAAGGAGTATTTTACAGGAATTTCTCTCACAATACATTATGACACTGAAGAGTAAAGAAATCCATGCTGTAGTTCTTGGGGCACTTAAAAGTCTGCTTTCATTCTGTATTCATGAAAGTCAAGCATACTTTTTATTTCTGTTGCACTTCAAGAATAAAATTTAGGCCTCCCTTCCCCAAAACTACAAGCAAACAAAACCACAGAAAGTCAGTCCTGAAGTGTTTGCAACCTATGACATTTTTGACAGATTTTAGTTGGAAAACATTATTCCTTCCTGTCTTTGCACAACATGTAAATATCACTTAATATAACAAGAGTGTGCCCAGTTTACAGCCAAAACTCCCCACCTAAACAGCCCTTTTTTGTCAGTGCTGTTTAATAAAGAAAGCACCACTGAATTCCTTGGGGCAGGTAGTACCAGAAAGTCAGATGCATAAGCAAAGCACAGCAGAGGACACTATCAGACGTATACATTACTATGTACAGCTCCAGTCATTAATTACATTTCAGTCATCTGCACGTGCATCCTTCATTGAAGCATTTGAAACAGTTCTGACAGACCAAACGGAAGTGCTCTGCAACCAAGCACCAAGCACAGGACAGCCACAGCCACAAGAGAGGGCTGTGTGACTATTTCAACAGGTTTCTAAAGAAAGGTCCTTGGGCAGATGAACCCTTCTGAAGCTCTGCATTTACATAAGCCTCCTGCATTCTCCCAAAGGCTGTAACATATACTTGTAAGAAGTTTCATTGCTTTCTACATTTAGCTCTGGACTATTGCCAGAAATCATGCTGCTAGATGAAGAGATCAGTATGACATAGTTTTAAGGTCAAATATTTTCTTAAATGCTGGCTTTAGAAGTGAGTATTTTCTATAATATTCAAAGTCATAAAATAGTTTTCTCATTTTCATAGAAATTAAAACCTCCAAAGACATTAGTAAATATTCCTTGGCTGCAGGATGCCAAGACTTCAAAGAAAAATTAACCTGTGATTTCAGGTTGTTTTTTTTTTTTTATTTTTCCTACCTGAACTATAACATTTTAATGACATATTTAGTTTATCATACAGGAGCAAGAGAAGACTTCTGGATCACACTAACTTCTCAACTTATGGCAGCAGAGTTTAAAAAACTTCTGAAAACTTTCAAAAGGCAGAGCTAACTTTCAATACTCACACTGATACAGCACCTATAAAACCCCGTGAACAGCTTGCAGAGGCTTCGTTCATTTGACCTGCAGGTCTGGCACCAATAATCAGAGTAAGAAAAATTTCTCCCTGCCTTTCAGAAAAAACATCTTTTATAAAGAGATGTTTCACTTTTTTCCCTGGTGTAAAGAGGTAGTGGGGTGAAACAAAGAGGAAATGTTTGTATCTGGAGTACTCAAAGAGAAAGTAAAGATATATGGAGCATTTACCAGAGTTGGTCAATATGATGCAAGTAAGTGTAGGAAAAAATAACAAAAACAGAGCACAAAATATTTTCTTTCAAGAAAGATTAGAGCTATCCACTCATTCAAATAAGAGTATTGTGTATATAGATTTCAAAAGCGATAGAAAAAAATATGAATCAATTATGGTAATTTTTGGGGGGATTGTTCAGGTGCAATAATATTTTTGTATGAAACACTACCACCATTTATTAAGAACAGTAATTTGATATATCTACACACAAATCTATTTTTATGCAGTTCATGCAGGGTTCACCCTGCACTGCTCTTGAAGCTCCACTTACTTTCTGTTTCATTTCGTTTGATCATGCCTTGGCATTCAGCTAAAATAGTCTCCTTAAAAGATGTCACCAGGGCATTGACGCAGCACTCCATGAGCTGAAATACATTAAACACAGGATTAGCTCAAGCAGCCATCTCAATGTCCAAGTCTGATGTGCCTCTAGTTTGCCATGGCACAAAAGCTAACCTGTTCTCAACAATTACCTCTATAAAATAATTAATTCATTCACTAATTCATAAAAGTATGTGCAATTTGAATAGAATCTATGCAGGAACCACATTTCTTCAAAATGTTTAGGTTAGTAAATGTGGCAAAGTCTCCCCCAAACCATTAATGAGCTTAGTATTTCTGTCGACTCTTTTCTCTCAAGGGAGCCACCACTTTTGGAACAGTAACTACCCTACTTGATTTCCAAGTATACATCCAAGAGCTAAGAATAGTTCTCATTCCAGCATACCCTATTTGGACTAGGCTGGATGGCTTGAACAAGGCATTAGATCTAGAACAGAAACTGCCTGTACACGTCAGGACCATCTCTCCTTTGTCAGCCTCTTTATACAGGCTACAATTTATACCTGTGCAAAATGAATGACTCACAGCTTAACAAAAGGTGTAAAGCACATTTTGATCCACTTCAAAAACATGATCAGATTTAAAAGGCATTTATTTAAAAGAACCTGTTTCCTGAACTAATTTCAACACAGACAATTATGACATATTCATTGCAGTTAAATCTCCCTCTAGAATCTGAACTGTGTAAAAAATTGCTGAAGAAGGAAGAAGGGGAATGAAAAGAAGAAAACCCATCTTTTATATTAAATGGCCATATTTCAGCCTAAGAGGAAATATATTACAGCTTTAATGAAATTTCTATTGCTCCTTTTGATTGCAATGAACAATAACTCTTTCAGGTGTTCCAAATGAGCACTGAGAAATCCTTTGCCAAACAGATTTGACAGTTTCTTTTCAAACATAATTGTCATCCACTGTTAACCATAGGGAAAAAATCCACCACACCTAACTGAAAATGAAAGAACAAAAACCAATCTGAATAAAAACCTGCCCTTCAGTTTTAACTTTTGATCTACATATACTATTAAAACACTTGCAGAAATTATAGATTACCAGACTGGAAAGTAATACATGTTTTTGCAACAAATAATTTATGATTAAAAAACATAAAATAAACAGTCTCAATTTACTGCTATCAAATAATACGTTAACACAAAACTAAAAACTACACTATACACTATATAACTATGAAATACATAATTTTTATACACATTATACTCACTGCTTCTACAGAGTTACATTCACGTCTTGTTTCTAAGTATCGTAGTGCTCTTTTCTCTTCTTCTTTTAGTTTAGCATCTGCCTGTGCAAAAGTAGAACAGCAATCATTTTCAGTACTAACACATTCAGTACAAAGCTACAACAGAATTTTTACTTACATATTTCATATAATTCTGTACACCGTTTTGTTGTAAATAAGAAGGAGCCTGTGTTCTATAAAATCTCTCTGTTGAATCCAAATATGCCTTTTCAAAGTTATCCCGATATATCTGAAGTTTATCTTCAGGATTAGAACAAAGGTTAACTGCAAAGAGAAAGTCCAAACTTACTCTCAAGTCTTGGAAATTTATGTGGCTAATAATAAGCAAATTTCAATGAGAGAGTGAGACTTGTATTAAAAGGTTGCATTGAACAATTGGAAATATCTGATAAATGGACTCCGATCACAAAGTTAACCAAATTTGGCCAATCTTTGCTCCCAGAAACATTCAGATCAACTATGGCAAACTGGAAAAAAATTTCACACTTAGCTCCAGCACTTCAGACATTCAAACTTGGTAACCATAAATACGCATACAACTGCAAAATTGTAAGGAAGGAATAAAAAAGCTCAGCATAGTGCCTAATACAGTGGATAGTTCTCCACTTGACTGAGCAAAAAGCTTCTCTTAGACACTGTTCTGGAATTGCAATCTCTTTTAGACTTTTTCCCCTGTTTTACAAGAATGGAGACAAGTAGCTTATTGCAGTACTTTGCACTATTTGGAAAAGAGTTTCCAATTTCTTCTCAACCGTTACAGAGAAATGAACTGTCATTAAATGGAATATGCTTTAAAAAAAGTTAGAACTTGACTTCTATAAAAAGCAGTCTTAGAGAGTATTAGCCGCAAGTTTAGTTCAAGAGACTGAAAAGCTTTCAAAAGTAGCAGGCAATGGTGAAATATCACAGAAGTTTCACATACACAGATCTGTTCTGCAACAAAGAAAAAGATTGAAAGTCTTAAATGTAGCCTGTTTAGCATTTCTTTTTCAAATGGTCTAACAAATCAGAAACAGTATGTAAAGGAGTACAGACTGAGTTATATGTGCAACCCCAAAAGGTCAGAGAGCACTCTTCTCTTTGAAAACATTGATTTTGCAGTAACTGATACACAGGTAAATCACTTAGAAGCTGAAGATTACAAACAAAATTCAATTGGTATGATATATCAACAAGCAAAACAAAAAAATCAATACAAAATGCTGAGATTATTCCAACCCTACCACCACAACTGCCAACTTTGTATGAAGAAAATTAATTTACTTAAGTGAGGAGGCAACAGATCAGTGTGTGCAAGACGTACCATACGATTCTCGAACTCCAATTACGAGCTGGGAGTCAAAAGCTTCTCCTAGTCTTTCAGCATGAACAAGCTTCATTGCACTGTCCTGAAGTCTATTTTTTATATTTGAAAATATGGATTCATTCCATGTATCTAGCATGAGCTGCATATCAGGAAAAAAAAAAAAAACTGTCAGAAACGTACACACAGACATAAGTTTGTGCAAAAAAATACAAGACATCAGAAACAGAAATCGAGCAATTTATAGTGTAATTTTTAGGTCACACACAGCAGTTCAGCTGTGTCAGAACTTGATCTTGCTCTGAACTTGTTACAGAGTCATATTCAGCTCACATTCTAAATTTACTTTATGTAACTGGACAGCTAAGGGAATCAGTCTTGAATTCATGTATTCATTCCATATTATTTCTACAGTTCTACAGTTCAGGAAAGTAACCTTTCCAGCAATACAATGTGTCAGGAGTTGCAATATCAGGAGGTACTTTTGAGGCAAACACCCAAATATAATTCACCATTTGGCAGGCACAGTCTTAGGCAAAACTAAAAACTCAACTAACACCACAGTTACATAAAGAAAAAGACTGATGTTTTTATACTGCATTTATCCAACAAGAATGTTCAGTATGCAAATAATGCATCTGTAGTTTATAAAAAACTCCACATCTCATCTAAGCTTTAAGATGAGTTATGGAGACTCTTATCAAAATCCTCATCACTCAATGTGCCCCTTTACACTCCATTGTGTGATTTATCATTTTTGGTGATTGTTACTAATGCTGCTGCATCACGTTACAGGATTGGTGCCATTTCACCTTGAGCTACAGAAGGCCCTCAGTGCTGTTAGTGAGGCCAGCTGTGCAGCAAAGCTCTCTGGCAGCATAGCTCACTCACCTTTCGAACAATGCTGTCCTCCACGTTGGACTTCTTGTTGCTGCCCTGCTTGCCCATCAGAGTGATCTCCAGCTGACAGAAGGGCTTGGGCAAGATGTCGCACTGGGTGAAGAACTTGCGCCACTCCACGATGTAGGCTTTGAGCAGAGCTGTGTCATCCTGGTGACTCAGCACTCGCTGCACGTGGGGCAGGCAGAGGAGGGAATTTATGAATCAATTCATGCACAAAATATGGGCTTTGTTTACGCTGAAAATAACTCCCCATGCAAAACTCAAATACACAGATATATGAGACTGAGGAAGTCTACATATTGAAGTGAAATTTGGTTTCTTGAAGTAGTTATTAACCCATGTCATATGGCTCATTTCTAAAGGGCAAAGAAAGTAGCAAAAAAGTACTCAGTAAGTTCAAATTCTCTAAATTAACCTTTTTTTTCCTCTTTTTAAATCATGTGCAAGCAAAAAATTAAAATCTCTGGCCTAAAGGCATGTGCTGGTACAACCATATAAAAAAATTTAAATTAACATAAACCTGTGAAGACTTCTTATATTCTATACAGCGACAAGTTTTGATCCAATGGCATTTACTAACCTATCATTAGACCCAGAACAGATAGTTAACACATGTATTTTATTAAAGCCTGAAAAGCTAGCTATACTGTACACTGATATGCTATTATAATGCCAAAAAAACCCTGTCTATCAAATAACAGCCAACACAAACCACATCAAAAGGCCTCCGCTCAGCATAGCATTTATGCATGTAAGCAGGTAGGATGTGGAACTTCAAAAACAACATTTATATGCCTGGTTATACGAAGGCCTCTATAAAAAACTATCTTCATTGAAGCAAAACCTTAGTGGTATAAATCACTTCACTAAAAGGATAAAATAAAAATGAACAGAATCTTTCTAAACCTCTGTCACGGGATGCCTTAGAACTTTTTTTTAATTTCACAACAACCCCTTCTTTTAAATAGCAAAAGCTGTTTTCTGTAGTATGTGTTACAAAGACAAGAACTTCCTTTGAGTCTATTGACAGTGTCCCTTGTTTGGAGGGAAGCCCATGAAACTGGACAGCTGAGCTTGCTGAGTCGATAGCACAGATATTTGTAGTACAGTGTCCATATGGCTTATTTTAAAGCCATCCATGAACATGTCAAAATAGCACTGAGGCTATATAAACTTTTTTTTTCAGACAGTAATTTCTTACGGAAAATTCTGCCTTTAGAAGTTTTCAAGTGGAGGAAAATTCCGTAAGTACTGTTGGATAAACAAAAATAATGCTGTGTTTTGTTTGTTTTTTTAATATAACACAAAAATCACTCCCCATCCCAGCTTCCAGCACTGTGAGAAAACAATGAACCAGGCAAATGCTCGAGGCTCTTTTTTTTGTCAAACAAAGTTTGCAGCGTAATTATGACCTCCAGAACATCACAAAATTTCAAACAAAAAAGCAATGCATTTAGATCCAACAAAAGTCAGAATTATTTGGCTATTTTTCTAACAATGCGAATAGAAGTTATGAAACATTAAGAACTTACTGCTTGTGCCTGTTTAATAAAATCAAGGATGTCTTCCTTCAGAGCTTGATGGATTTTTGCTGGACCTTTATCATCCCACAAGCAAACTGCATGTACATCTCTACAAAACAATTTATCCACCTGTTAGTAACAGTTACTCAAAATTTAATGCTGTAATGTATGAATCCTTAACAGTCATCATTTCAGCATGTCTAAGAAATTAATACACTTTCTATCTGCCATTGTTAAATGACACACAACTAGATCCCAGTGACACATAGGAGAAAAGCACGTTTAGGGAAGAGACTGAAGTTCTAAGAAAAGTCCTGCGAGCAAGTAACTGCAACCTATCTGGGAGAAGGCTATGGTCAAGAAGATGTGTAGAGACAATTCTGGTTTCAGTACCTATTCAATAATCCTTATTGAATTAAGGACAATTTTTAAAGCTTTTCTTTGACAAAGACAGACATCACTTGCCAGTAACAGCATTTTAGAATAGCATGGGCTGAGTAGTAATGCTGTCATGAACGTGCAGCCTTCCCTGACAGTTTCACAATCCTACAACACCCTATGAAAGCAACATTCCTTGAGAGAAATTTGAACCCTGAGGGATCAGGTAATTTAAAAGACGATTCAATCAGTTTAATAAGATCACTCAAAACATTCCATGGCAGTGGTAGCAGCATTTTCAAGTGAAACACTACTGGAGTAATGCACTGCAAAGCAAAATCCTGTGTTTTAATCAACATTCAAATGAAAATTTTCCTACCTGACAGCCCAGCAAGTCTATCTTAACTCCTTTCCATACTGAAGACTAAATAAAGCAAGTTACACTCGTAACCCCACATGATATATAACATGGTTTAGCAAGCCTTTTTTTGACTCATCACTATCCTCTGGTTCTTCCTCCACCTCTCAGTAACAAGGCCACATCTCTGCAGAAAAGCACTCCTATAATCAATACACTTATCCTACTAAAGCAACACACTTATTTCAATACAAAAGCAGTTTTTTAGTTCAACCAAAAAGACAGAACTTGCAAGTTGCTTTGACGCAGATTAAAGGTGCTGGCCCAAGGTTTACAGAGGTCTAACCTAACCGGTGAGACTTACACAACATTCGCAGGCAGAAAAGGTGTTACTGTATTTAGAATGCCATTGTTTCCTGACAGCAGTGAAAAAAAAGCAGTACTGGATAATTATATTCAAAGGGCGTGTAGAAGACACCTACAGATTTTGCATTTTTATTAAGAAGCTTAACAAAGAACACTGTCCAAAAATATAAACCTAGGGAAGTGGGATCTTTTCCCTAAATAGCTTTAATTTAGCTATATGAAGTTTCTTAAGTTCTATTCAATAACTCAGCTACAAAGAAAAACAATTAAAGTTTCAATTCCAATGCAGAATTATTGAACTAGTTATTAAAAATTGAAGCAACGACTTAGAACTGAATTTTTACCTTACCTATACCATGTCTCTGGCAAGTACTAAAGCAGAGACATCGTAAGATATTAAAACACATCACATGTTAGATTACCTTTCCTCTTGGCTGGCAGAAAAATGTGACAGGTGCATTAAACTGGGTGTAAAAAGAGTCACTACATTGTCCTCATCAAAAAGAGCAACAAAGACAGAGTGCAACAAGACTAAATTTGAAAAAAACCCTACTGTTGTGACAGATTTTAAGAAGCGAAAGAAGAGTCTGCAGATTTAAATTACAACTATATTTGAGGGCAAATAACTCCATTGACACAAAGATAATTTTAGATATACTTCAGATATTTCTTTGGTAACTCACTTCCATATCATGTTTGCAAAAATCACACAATGTATGCCACAAAAAAATAATCACCTAAACTTCCGGAAAAACAACTTCTTGCTTTTTGGAAGGAAGAAAATGGCAGGGTTTATAGAAAGCACATTAATATCAACATTGTCTGAAAACTCTTATATTTCATTCTTAGGGCAAAAAAGTATTCTAATTATACCAGTTAAACTGCACCACCCTGTTACTTCAGTTATTTTAGAAGAAAACCATTCAAATCAGACTAATGTAACATTCAACAAACTGCCTTTAAATGAATTTACTGACACAGCAGTAAATATTTTTTCTCTAATTCTAACAAAAAGTTTGTGGGCAGGTACAAAACTTGTTTACTACGGCCAGCTGAAGGCAAAAGCTCTGCTGCTCTTTCACCATGCTATTTGCAAAGACCTGAACCTCAGCAAAGCTCTACTTTTGCACACTTACAGGGATGTTGGCACACTTACCCCTTAATAAAACTTAAACTAATTTTGTTCTGTGTTTCTACACAATCTGTTTCCTGTAACTTCTGTCTGTATCAGGAGTAGTTCAATAAGTGCATTCCCATCATGCAGAAGGATGTAAGATTCAAAAGAATGACTTACGAGAACAGATCAAACCATTGCTGCTTGGTGACAGACTCCTGACGAAGAAGTTTCAAAACAATCGGACGCATGAAATCCCATTTGTCTTCAAACTGAAGTGAACCTTTATTCTAAAAGAAACAACAAAAAAAGTATTGTTAATGAACCAGTATCTTCTTTTAAGCTGTCTTTAAGGACTACAGCTTCTGCAGTTAACATAAAAATATTTTCTCAGGTGTCCCTCATAAGCTAGTATTTAAGCTACACCACCACAGCTGAACACTTTTCACAGTAAGTATTATTTTAAGAAGTGACAGAGCTATTATTTGTTTCAAAGAAACTGCCAATTTCTTCATTAATCACTGCATTAGCTACAATGCAAAGTTCTAGCAAGTGTTCTTAAGCTGTTAGAGGAGTTATACACAGACAAGCATGGATGATACTTGGAGCAGCTTCACTGTTCCAACCAAGATACCTGCAATGGAAGTCAGGAGGTAGTTGTGAACCTGTCTTCAATAAACTACCCTGATCAAAATGGCAGCCAGGAGTCAGGAATGGCATTGTGGATGCTACCATGTACCTTTCTTCTCTCACTGTGCATTTGACATCAGCAGCAAAGGGGCAGGAAGGAAGCAGAGTAATGTAGGAGCTGCTGTATCGCAGACTCCCTTCCTGTGGGTTAACTGCCCACAAGGCCAAGACTACTGCTGGTGTGGATAAAAATTATTTATACCATGCTGAAAGATTTAATCCAAGGTGGATTTTTCAAATTTACGATACAAATGAAGAGGAAAGCTAAAGAAATAAAGTGCTCCCATGTAATTCTGATTATTCTGAAAAATCTCACCACAATATCCAGACTAACTTCCATTATTTAAAAAACCCAAACAACACAACAAATTTGAGAGAAAAACAGCAGTTCTACCATGTATGTTGTGATTCTATTGCTTAAGGCTCCACATTTTAAAAAGAAAAACCTGCAATAAAAGAATACACTGATTGAGAGTTCTGTGGCAGAAAGACTACTGGTTGAGTTGTCTGCAGAGTTATGTTCCAGTGCACTGTTTACTTTTGAACAGATCATTGTCTTGGCTAGAAATACTACATTTGACACAATTCACTTCAAATAGAGCAATTAATACAGTCTAACTGCATTCTAATAAGTGCACCGTTCTGCAACTAACATCTCTTCAGATAAACAAGCACAAGCAGCACACCACGTTCCCTCAATCACCTCCTTTTGATTAACTTCTACATGGAAATTTACAATTAGATCTGTTCTTTAGTATTCAGTTTGGCAACCATATCCCCTGGTGTTCTCAAGTGCAAAGACACCTTATCTTCAAGCTATAAAGATGCAACAGGCACCACAGTAACTACTTTTACAGTCACAGCACCTGGAAGCCTCACAGCATTGTGGGAGGTACTGAACACAGCTTTCATGGAATCAGCTCCTGTTGATAAAGTCTAGAAATCTTTCAACATAAAAAATAAAACAATAAATTGCTTGTCTATTCAGAGACATTTTTACCTATTCTTTTCCACTGCAAATAAAAAGTAATTTGAATGCATCATCTTTGAAAATCATCAACTAAATGCTTCCCCTATATAGAGCCAGCTTTACAATTATTTCCTAATGATTGATGCATTGCTCCAATCTTTCGTAGGCCCGTGAAAATTGTTAACTTCTACTGACAGAACTTCTGTTCCAAGACCCTCTTTGAAGGATAATGAACATAAAATATCCGCTACTGAACAGTTACAAGTTCCAAAAAAGGCATTATAAAAAAAGTAAAAGCAACTTCTTGAGAGGTTTTCCTTTTGAATGAAACATCAGAGAAGACCCCTTAAGTTTTTTGGAACAGGTAAAAAGAATCTGTTCTGCAATTCTTGAGAAGTGCAATTCAGCCCTTCACCAAAACCAGCTGAAGATAAACCTGAATGCTCTATCTTTGTGAACAGGATTAGTTTCACTGTAAAACATGAGGAGGAGGAGGACAGCATACGTAACTGTTTATATGATTTAGACTGTGATTACCTACTTAATCCTAAGAAGCACAAATAAAACTCAACTTCAGTTGTAAAAAATCCCTGTGTCCGCTTTTAACCAACATCTACCTACTTAAAAAGAATTCCGCAAATAAAGCTTATCCTGAAATCCCATTAGACAAGTTTAGAACATTGTTTACTATACACAGGAATACATTTTTTTCCACATTTCTTTCTTTATTCTTTAATTAGGCGGAAGATGAACTAAAATTATTGGATGAAAAATCCTACTAAACTATTATTTAAGTTCAATAAACAATTCACAGAAATATAGGATAAGCTGAGTTGGAACAGACCCACAAGCATCATCAAGCCCAACTCCTGACCCTGCACAGGACCATCCTCAAGAGTCACACCATGTGCTGGAGAACATTGTCTAAATAAGCTTCTTGAACTCTGCCAGGCTGGTGCTGNTTTGTCCAGGTCGCTCTGCAGGGCTTCCCTGCCTTCAAAGGAGTCAGTGGCTCTTCCTGGTGTTGTATCATCTGGGAACTTGCTTAGAGTCCTTTCCAGCCCTGTGTCCAAGTCATTTATGAAGATGTTGAAGAGCACAGGGCCTGAGATGGAGCCCTGTGGAACCCCATTTATGACAGGTCTCCAGTCTGACATCACTCAATTCCCTATAATGAACCAGTTGCTCACCCATCACATGATGTGTTTATCCAGCTGTGGGCTGGACATTTTTTCCAGAAGGATGCTCTGAGAGACCGTATGGAAAACTTTACTGAAATCAACAAAGATTACAGCAACATCATCTACGTAGATTTAGGCTTCCGTGACATTACAATTTCATACAGCAATTACAGGAAGAAAGGATGCATTAAATACCACCTACTGTGTATCATTCCCATTCATTAATTCCATCCCTATTAGTGCACAAGAGAAACAACATTTTATGGTAGAAGAGGAGGTCAAACAGTGGCAATTCTTAGTTGTTACCAAAGTCACACATGCAATTTCTGAGCAGTACTTCCTGGGCAATTTTTCTTGCCTACTTTGCTTCCAAGCACAGTTCCAAGGGAAAGGTAAACAGGACAGTAAGGCATACTTTTGATGAAATAAAATTACTCCACTTATCAAATCTTTTCTGAAAACACAGACTACAGTTGATAGCCACATCCTGGCTAAGTAGCCATTCTAGTGTTTAAATTCTAATGGTTCAAAAAAAACCTCCATTTATGAAATATTTTAAAATTCACTTCATTAAATTTGTTCAGAAAGATTTAAAGTTCTACGTTAACACTAAACTTTACTTGAAATACATTCTGCTTTACACATTATACTTTTCCCTGTTCTTCAATTCTATGCACAAACACTTAAACATAACAGATCTAAAAAGGCAAGGCAATACACCAAGACCTTCATGCTACTCTCCCTTTGAACCTCGAAATGTCTCTTTGGAACTCTCTTTGCTGTGTATTGTCTTTATTTCAGGCCACACAGAAATTCAACCCTGGTCTCTGTCAGATGCTCTACACAGTAGTGTAGAATAGCAGCATTCTGTAGGTCTTACTGCACATCTGATCTGCATCTGAGCAACATCTTCACCTTTACAACTTCATTGTTTTCAGACAGTGTTTATACTAAAGCCAGCTCACAGAGGGATGAAGTAGGAAATACGATGTTCTAGACGGAAACAAGCACGGTCTGATTAATCTCTGCTAGAAGTAAAAAATCAGTGTAAAGCTTGTAGCAAGCTTCTACTCAAAAGCAGAAAAGTAGCCACAGGAAAAGCTTTTGTATGTAACCAACTAGTGTGCAACACCCTCTAGCTTCTTAAGGATATCCTAAATGGAAACAGCCAGGAAGAAACAGACGAAATACAGATATGGAAACTTTAAGTCAAAAAATTCAAAATCTTCAAATGTGTTTCTAGTTGTCAGTGACAAATAGTTGAACCTGATGCAAAGGTAAACAGTGATTCTCATTTCACTCAAGCCCAGAGAAAAACTGTTGCTTCCTTTGCTGTTTCTTTCCTAATATCAGGATCATGCTGGAGTTCATCTTGCAAGGATAGACTCTTGCATTTGCTGGCAGCTCCACTAAGGCTCTACAATAGTGTCACAATCTGCCAGCCTGGATACAGCGGCAGGTTTTCTTTGTGCTACAATAAGCTGAGGTGCTCTCTGCTCCACAAACTGCAGAAAAACTCAAGTGTCTTCATATCACATGGGTGAATTGGTTTAGACCATATCATCACTGCAAAGACAACAAGTGACAAGTCCTACAGAGCCCCTGAAATGAAGTATCTCACTTTAAAAATGTCACATGTGTGTTGAGACAAAAAAGTCTAGGGGACTCTGCTGGAAATGGCTTGGTCACCTACCAGAAAACCACTGCCCCAACGAGGGAGAGCAGCTCTGCTACAGGTAGGGAAGGCACCAGCTGACCCTGTAATGGCACTTACTAAGTCCTGCAGCATTTCCATCACATTACAGTTTGTTCTGTCTCAGGATTCAACACAACTGGTCATTCTAATTCTGCATTTAAAGAAGCTTCTCCAAGAATATGCTTCTCACTAAAAGAGAAGAATTTACAATTAGGAAAATTAAGCACCAGTGGAGTTTAAATTATGTCCTCTAAAATTATGACAGCCAGTCAGATTTGGATTCAGCTAGTACCTGTTAACAGAATCAGAAAGGAATATTTCACACCATTGTCTCAACTATGCAGAAAGCTGAACCAGGATGGGGGAAAACAAAAGAAAATGCTCAGGTCCTGTTCATGCTGGCAAAACTAAGACCTGTCTCTACCCAACTTAGATTCAATTATGCAGGCTTATTGGGAAAAGATTGGAAAAAACTTACAAATTTTAACACCTCTATTTTCTTATCCTGGGATTTTTACTGTGCCCAGACATTGCTTTTCTTCCTCTTAAAGATGAAAGCAGAAGTATGTTGGACAGACTGCGATGGCACAAGGCACTGCCAGGCAACACTGACCTGGAATCAACAGTTTGCTTCTTGGAGAGCACTCTGATGAGTGGAACTGGAGAACAAAGGACCTTACCTAGTTCTCATTCTCACACTGGTTTATTGTCTATTATAAACAAAGTCAAATCACTGTATAATCTTTCCTTCTGTAACGTGGGAATCATACTTTATTGTAATTGGGAAACTCACTAATTAGTAAGCTAAGTGCTTAATAACACTCTGAGTGACCAGAAAGGCCTATTTTAGAAGATATATCTCTGCAGCATTTTTCCTAAAACACACTGTGCGTATGTATTGTCAATATAAAACACTGACAACTCAAAGGCAACTCAGTGGCAAAAACATGACTAGTTAACACCAAGACTCCAGTTTGGCAAGAGCCATCTGGCCAAGTCAAAGCCTCTTTTCACTACTTACTGCTCTTTCAAAATAGTTGAAGTGGAATGCTGACAAATCTTACAGGCCTACGTCTCTCCCCTCTGCTGTGGGCTATCCCACCACATGTATCATCAAAGCACATGTCGGACTTTCGAGAAATCCTCAAATGTACAGCAAAAAGATGATCTAAAACATTAATAAGGGGATAAAATTGCCTGAGCCCTGCTCTGAACACATGCTTTTCCACAAAAAAGGACACTTCTTCTTATGGGACACTATTTTTTTCGCCTGTGTTCTTGGATTCCTCAATTTTAGATTTTTAAGTATTTTTAAGTATTATCTGCTTAAATATCTAACAACCTCTTACAGGCATAAAAATATACAGGTATTAATTAAAATTAATTCCAAGGAAGATTTTTTTAAACATATCTTTTTAATACAGATTTTTTTTTAATATCAGGAAGAAACAAGAGGATAAATTACTTCTTGTTTCTTCACACTGAATGTCTCAGAGTAATAAATAAAACCAGCAGACTCAGGCTAGATCTATACATCCAAATTAGGTCAGATTAATAAAATGCAAGCAGCACTTCTTCAGGACCACACTGAACTACAATACATAGCGCTGAACACATGTTTATGCCTATATTTACATGTGTCTTCAACTGTCAATTCCTCAAGTTAAGCAGGCAGGCTGCCCTAGGCCTACCTTAGCACGGTAGTTAACTGTGTTGTAGAAACACTTACTGGAGGCATTAATAACAGTGGTTTCAAGTAGGCCCATCTTCCCTGTGCTAGCACGGCCTCAAAGGCCACACAGAGTCTTCTCCTCATACATACCACAAAGATCAGGACAGGCAGTCCTGAGTTCAAACACTGGACTGTCACACTGAAATCTTCTGTTCCAACCTGCGGCAGCTTGAGGTGACTGACATCTGCCATCAAACGCCGAGAAAGTGCTTGAAAACATATGACTACAAAAGCAAAGCTGCTTAACGTAAGTGAAAGGCCTCCGGGAGTTTTCCTTCGCAGGAAAACTGCAGTTAACAAAAAAACTGGAACACGGTGGTCACCCCAATAACGGCACCTGCCCTCAGCGAAGACATTTTTTCAACTCTTTGTTTAACTTAAAACTCATTTTGCGTACACCCGGATTTTCTTAAATAAACAAAGAGAAGACACCGTACCCTGTCTATCTGCACGACGCAACGCTGTTTCCCAACGAGGGGTGTTTGGGAAGGGAGAGCCGCGGGGAGGGAGCGCGGTGCTGGCAGCAGGCAGCAGCCGCCGGCGGGGCCGGGCCGGGCCGGGCCGAGGCCGGCAGCCCAAGGCCGCTCACCTGCGGGGGGGCCTGGGA
>VXBB01018435.1:572470-609066 GCA_013399915.1 Illadopsis cleaveri
ACTAACTAACTAACTAACTAACTAACTAACTAACTAACTAACTAACTAACCAACCCCGGCCCGCCGTCCTGTCCCCGCGGGTGCTGCGGCACCGGCTCCCCGCACGCCCGGCCGGAGGGAGCGGAGAGCACCGCGGGCACAGCCCCGCACGGCACCCGCACTAAGCCGTGTGCGGCGAAGCCAAGTCGCTGCCCTGCATCCGATCTCCGGCTAAGCCGCCACGCTTCGTGCCAGTTGTCACAAGTGTTCTTGGTACAGAATCAGTGGGTGTGTAAGTGTCTGAAGGAAGGGCGGCAGGAGGATGGGCCAGGATCTTCTCAGTGGTGCCAAGCAATTGGGACAAGAGGCAATGGGCACCTGAACACAAGGAAGAACTTCTTTACTATGAGGGTGACCAAGCACTGGAACAGATTGCCCAGAGACGTTGTGGAGTCTCCCTCGCTGGAATATTCAAGAACAATTGACACAATCCTCTGCTCTAGGATGGCCCTGCTCGAGCAGGGAGGTTGGACCAGATGACCCCCTGTGGTCCTTTTCAATCTGACCCGTTCTGTGACTGTGATCCCAGCATCTTTAGAGCTGGAAGTGACACACAAGGATCATCAAAGTCCAAACAAAGGAATATTTAGTAGGAAAAGTTTGCATTTAGGCACCTTTTGAGAAGGATTTGGAAAATTTCAGGGTTTCTTTATATCAGACAGAGTCTCACTTTTCTCTTAAAACATTTAGCATTTGCCAAAAAATTTACCTTGAAGAAAATTTCACCAAGCTTTTCATACAGGCTCAGAGCCCTGAGAGCTGATGCTTCCTGTTCTGCCTGGCCTGCCCTGAGTCATTAGCATGGACAGCCACACCACTGGCCACCAGGGATGGCAGCCCTCCCTTTGCCCCTCCTGGGGCACAGGATTTGAAGATAAATTCGTATTGCAGAGGATAGGGACCCTGAGGTGTAAGAAAAGCTGTAACAAAATATTTAACAAATGTGTATACTGTTGTGTAAGTTTTGATAATACTAACCAAATGTGGGCTGCAGTCTTATTAAATGAATAAATTATGATAGTCATATTAAGGCCTTCTTTTAATTAAGAAGTGAAAAGGAGGTGTTGAATAATGTCCTATTTTGACAAGGTTTCCAGCTTCCAAATGCTCCAATTAGTTTATGATTTTTTCTTTGCTGTTATTATATGTTCTATGCTATCAATAGTTAAGTGTATGGTATTTATTGCACATGTAATGGACACGGTTACACAGTTTTGCATATAATATGTAATGATGCAATATAGATCTAATCGTATTATGCACTTTCTGTTGCACATATATTCTACAGCAGTGCTGAAGTTAGGAGGCCTCCAGCAGGGGCAGTAAAATGTGTGCATTGTGCTTTTGTGCTTCAGCCTCTCCACTGCCCTGTCTGTGCATTATGTTACAGGTGTGTAAGTACTAGAGAAGCTGAGATACAGGTAAATATTCTAGAGAATGTGACATGGGGGCAGCCATTTCTTTGAGCCCACTACTCTATGAACTGATTCATTCTCTTTTGCCCAAATCCTTAAAAAATGTGAGCATTTCCAATTATTTGATATTTTTTGTTCTTTTCATTTTCTACTAGTTTCTTTTTCAATATATGTTTGCTATGAATGCCACAATTCAGTGCTGTTTATAAACTGGTTTTGATACATAGGTCCAGAAAATTAACTACTATAGAAAACTTCATGTCAGGTGAAGTTTTTTGATGAATCATTTTTTTGTTGAATCTTTTTTTTTGATGTAAAGCTTAGAGTACAAAACCACAACACAAATCATTAGAATGCTATAACTCCAGATTTTGCTTAACCAACTTTGAATCTAAATGAAGTTGGGCAGTGTTTTAAAATGCTATGTTTGAAAATGATGGATTTCTCTGTGTTTGCACTTTTCATCCAAACTTACCAAATGTTGCCACAAAAATGTAGGAGTATCCAGGATTCAGGAGCACCAGTGTACTTTTCATGGTCTGGTCTTTTCTAAGTCCCCTTAGGCACCTGGTAGACATCATGTAACATTTATGCTGCTGGCCTGGATGGGTCAGCAATGACTGCACTGAGTATGAGAGTTTGTGCATCCTGTCCAAATATGCTCTTGTGCAATAGTTATGAATAGGCTAGCCAAGGAATAAAGAGAACTTGAACGTCTGAGAAGCAGAGACAAGGAAACACTGGTACTTTTTACTGATATTAAAAATAGTGTGCATCTCATTTTGCATGGTTTACACAATGATTGTAATTGTTGGGTTCTTTTTTTCCCTGAGGATCTGTGCATGAATTTTCTGGGAAGTAAAGCTATCTATGAGTCTTAAGGCTATATAGTATTTTAGTACCACTCCAGGGTGCCTTGACAGTGCTCAGTGTTACACAATATTGTTTTATTTGCTTTAATTCTATTACAAATGGATTATTATTAAATTCTGCTGGTAATGAAGGTATTAATTGATTGATACTACATTGGCCTACAGTTTTAATCCTTTGCCTTGTAAAAGGCAGAGGGAATGACAATCCCAGACGTGTGCACTGCTTCAAAGTGATTTGCAAGGAACAGCTCATTAAGATTTGGATGACCAGTGAAATTAATACTGTCATAATGTTCTAGAGGTCTTGGAGTGAACTGATTCCAGGCTTTGAATGAGTTGCAACAGAGAGAAATAGGTGTTTCTGTGATCTGTTCTAATGCCCTGAAACCAATAAGATGAACATAGTTTCTTCTAATCTTCACTTAGTCCACGAAGGGAAAAAACATGTGATGCTTGATTAGTCTGTTTTAAACTCTTATCCCATCAAACTAGTTATATTCAGTAGTTTTTTACATTAAGCTTTTCTTTCAGTGGGAAATTCTTGTGTATCACTGCTGTGGACTGTCACAATGACCTCATGCACAAAATGGGCTGTGAGCCACCAAAGACAATCCTTTTAAAAGGGCAAGAGCCCTCAGACATCTACCTGTAGCTGAAAAAAGAAGCACTGTCAGTGACCAAACTTCTCCTATGTTTGTTTCCATTTCAACAAGTAAGAAAACACTTTTGGTGTTTACTATCTGGGCTTCACATCACCTTTTTTGTTAATGACAATGGCATTCTGGAGAAATTGCCTGCATGTGGCAGTGAAGATTACTGTTGTTTTTGCTTAAAGCAAAAGGCTTTGCTATCTTAGTGCCACCAGAACCACCTATCCTGTGCATCCCAGTATGACCCGTTTGTTCTCATGCCAATGTTGTCCTTTAGCTTAAATAACCTCTCTCCCTGATGTTTGTTGTTCTCTGATGTATTTTTTAGACCACAGTGCTATGCCCTCATATTTTCCCTGTGGGAAAACCTTACACTTTTTATCCTGAGTGTCACTGAGGGTGGTGTGGGGTGGTGCAGAGTGGCTGTTTGCAGGCAGAACCTGCGGGAGGGGTTTTGTTGAGGCCAAATTCCTCCTGGGACACAGAGAAGCACATGGCATGTGTTAGGCAGAATGTGGCCATTGTTCCTCACCCAAGCCCAGAGTTGTGGAGAACTGCTGTGGGGAATTACATTTGATCTCCCAGTGTTTTTTTGGACAGCTAGAAATTTAGTGTTCCATTCACTATGTACTCAGGGAGCTCCAGTTGGGCTGTGAAGCACGGCAGAGTGAAAGAGGATACCACAAGAAAAAACATGTTCTACTTTTCTGACACTTGTTCACATATGCATCTCTTTTTCAGTGCTCAGTAGGCTTTGCCTCTCTTTTGTTTTAAAAGCTTCTCCAAGAATTAGACTCTTTTCCACAGAGAATTGAGCACAGAAAAATCCCAATAAAATGAACTGTGCATTTCAATGGTCTGATTGATGGGATTTGAGACTTGTGTATTTTAAAGTTACATCCTGGCATAGCTTGTTCTTTTAAAACATACAACACAAGCTGTATGTCAGCAAAATTACTAAAATGATCTGCACAGAGAAGACTTTTCTTCCTGAATAATATGCAGTAATTATTTTTAAATGACACACTAATATAAATTTTTACTAAATAGCTGAACTATTTCCTTGGCATTGAAAACTTAACCAAAATGGACAATTCTCGAAAGTGCTGCAGAGCACTGCCAGCCATGAAAGGTTTTTATTAGTGAGATTATGACTGGAATATTTTCCACAATTCCTCGTCTCAGTTTTAGTGCCTTAATACTTAGCAACTACCACTAAAATTTTCAACTATTGCCCTGCTCACTGTCACACCTTGGTGCCAGATATGTCTTCTGACAGTCCCTTCCTGTAAAGAAACCATGTGGGGGAGAAGGTGAAAGGGGGAAAAAGCCTGCAATGTAGACATTTGCCTTTCTGCAATGTAGACTCTATGCAGTGTAGACATAGTGCCAGCACAGAGTTATACCCAGCTGTTCCTGCAGCTGTGCCACAGAGGTAACTGATCCTTAGGGAGTCAGGGCGTCAGTATCCTGCATCTCTGTGCCGACTCCAGGTCCTTGGAGCTTTCATTCATCCCACAAGTCCCAGTGATGGATATTTCTACAAGGTCTTAAGGGCTCTGGCAGTGGTTAGTGTCACTTCTCCCCCAGGGCTGTGCAGGGATGGAAGAAATTATCTTTGTCCTCCTTCCACCCTCATCTTGTGCAGCCCTCTCCCTGGTGACTGACTTTATTGCTACAGGAGGCTCGGTTTGTCCTTCCACAATTTTCATGGAGCTGGAAAACTCAGTTTGCATAGATTGTGCAGATTTGAAGCCACAGCAGTGAGGAATGGCAGTAACTGAACTATAGCTGAAATGCCATTTTTGCTTTACCTAGACATTGCTTTTATTTGCAATGCACAGATTTTGTGTTTGCTACTTCTAGTGTTACCTTTCTGTAGAAGCACTTCAGCTGCAAGGTGAGCCTTTGGCAGCCTGTGATCAGTTAATCTCAGTTTGAGCTGCCCTTGCAGCCTGTGAGGCTGCCGGGGGCTGCTGTCATCTGGCTCCCAGCACTGCTCCCAGGGAGCAGTCATCTCTGCTGGTCACACACTGAGCATCCATCCCTGCATAACTCAGACCTAGCCTAAAACATTACTTTCTCTGAGAAGTAAATGAATTCAATACTTTCAAAGACAGTGATCCACTCTAGCATCTTGGGATTGGGATTTTGAATTCCTCAGTTTGAGTTAAATGAAGATTTACCTACCCCTCCATAAAGAGCCTGCTACTCCCAGTAGCCTCTGTGGGCAATGGGCAATTCCTCTTTTAGAATTTTAATTTCATTCACTTATTTGAAAGATAGTCTCTAGACTCTGAGAAATGAGCAACACAAATTTTGCTATTGACAATTGTTTTTTGGTATTTAATGATTTCTTAAACAGTCCACCAGGTTTGTGGTAAGGTTCCATGCCCAAGCAGAGAATAAATCCTCAGCTTTCCTTTCTCTTCAAGACTGAATAAAGGCTGCTGAAATTGCTGTGCCAGCTCTGTGTAAAAAGCTAAGGTGGAGACTTGGAGGAGCTCCCATTGTGCCAGGGTCTTCAGTGAGGGAAAAAGCACTCTTCCTGGATGTTAATTATGTAAAAAGAGGGCAATGAAGCATGTACTCCCTAAGGGAACTAGAGTGCCGAGACTGAAATATCTGTGATCATGGGTGGGATCTACCCACTCTTGCTTTCAGACAGACAGTTGGGTACCAGTAGCTGTTCATCTGAGGCAGAAGAGATCTCAGCACAGGGCAGCACAGTGTGCCTGGGGGCTCAGTCAAGCTTGCATCATTTTCTGTGAGCACAGGATAGTCGCCAGTTTGAGGTTAGATGGTTGAGTCTATTCCACACTGAAGGCATAAATGAAAAAAACAAATATTTTCCACCTCTAAATCTTTTCCTTGGTTGATTCCTGAGGTATTTTCTGCCTCTTACGTGCGACAGATACCATTATGAGCAAGGCAAAATATTTTAAGAATTCATGTGTAAAGTATTTTAATGAGTAGAGGAAGATACTTACTCTTCTTTATCAAACTTAAAATAAAAGCAATGAAAGTTTAAAAATTTTAGGAGTCCAAAAAAATACTTTTTATCCATTTATTTGCCAGGCCTATGAATCCAAAATAAAACCTTTGTCAAGGTTTTTCAACATTTTCCATTTCCTAACTGGGATTGACCAAATCTTAATTTGCAAAGTTTGTGTTTTCTTATTAAATATTTTCTATTTTTAAATTTGGCTACCATGTAAGATTTGTCTAATTTCTGTAATTTTTTGGATTTTAATTCTGTTGTCAATATTCATTCTTCCTTGGGGTGAAAAAGAATATAAATGCACTGAACTATAACCCATTCTATAGCTTATTCAAGCTTTTACTTACATAGCATGTTGCAAAGCATTTGAAAAGAAAATTACGCATTTCGACGAATTATCAGTTTATCAGACATTTCTATCAACTGCAAGTGTGTAGTGAGAAGATACAGTAGTGGTTTAATATATCATAAAGACAGACAATGTTTGGAAGTACATGTTGACCTACATTTTTAGGAATTACAAATAAGACAGCTATGTCCACAGTACTTTAAAATGTAGTGGACTTCTCTTTTAGTTGCATTGCCAATACCAGTTCCTCACACAGTTGAATCTGGTTAAAGGCTCTATTCCCAGTGTAATAAATGTGACACCACAGGTACAACATTGACAACAGAGATTAAGGCTCTGTTCTGATGACTGTTTATTTCTCTGTGCATACCTCCCCTCTACTCCCCTCTTCTCCCAGCCCTTTTCCCATCAGTACAACCTATTTTTTTATACAGAATGGAAAGTTCATTGGCTCCAGAGTATTCAGGAAGAAAAATTTAAGATACAAGATTTTAATCTAAAAATAATGAAATATGCAATGAAATGTAGATTCACAGCAATACCTGGCACTTATAAGGCTGTTTTATTTATTATTATTTTTTTTAAATTATTGTTATATGGGTATGTCAGAAGAAACCAGTATCCACATCCCATGGTGCTAAACACTCAAAACCAGGTAGCACACAGAGGATAGAGTCCAGGACTGAAGACTACATAGACTGATTTGGTCGCAGCAGTCTTTGTGAATTTGAGGAAGAACAATCATCTCTATATTTGAGACACAGAAGGTGAGGCACAAAACCCACAAATGCCTTGCTCAGAAACACACAGTGAACCAGTGGTAGACTTTGGGTCTGTCAACTCCCCAGTCACTGATTTAGTTAATTAAATAAATTAATGAAATAACAAAGAGATCTTCTGAGATGCACAACATAAGCCTCATACCATAAGGGAATCAGTGTCAAATGCACACAGCCTGATTCTTCACTACTTTTTGGCATCTCTTGTCATGTTTAGTTTGTGAAGAGGGCTTAAAATACTCTCCAAACAAAGTTGATTTGGTGTCAGTACATGTAGTTTAACAGAGAGTCAGGCTCACAGCAATTACTCTGTGGCATGCTGAGACTAGAATTAACTGTTCTATTTGCTAATGAATTAAGGCTGATTCCTGTTTATATTAAGGCCTCTGTATCCTTCAGCAATAGTGTAACTGTGCCTCAGTGCAAGTAAGACTCAGGCTTTAGAAAAACTTGAACTTTTAGTTCCCTTTGACGTCAATTATTTTAGTTACCCTAAATGCATAAAGTAACTGGAACCAAACAACCTGTCCCCATACTACAAACTATTTGAAAAAGGATTGTAAAAGAATGTAAAAGTAACCTGAGAGAAAACCAATCATATGCTTGTTGAAGAAGAAAATTAGATTAGATAGACTTGTTGCCTGATCTTGAAAAAGGAGAATTGTACATGATAACACACTCTTATATGAAGATAACTGGCTTGATGTTTGGTGGTTATGAGTATGCCAGATAAATTGTAGATGCTTATTAACTCTGGAGATCAAGTCATCTTTTATACTACTACATTAAAATAGAAATAGATTTTTTTGGTATTTACGTGCTAGTTTGCATAAAGCTAGTGTGTGTTATATTCAGAGGAGTAGGAAGATGATTCCAAGCTAAGTAAAATGCTACATGACCACAGATTTCTCCTATTGTTGTTATTAAAAGCTATTATGGGTTTTTCTTTCTTAGAATAGGAGTTCTCTAACTTTGCATTCTGTAGATGAGCATTATTTTAGAAATTCTTTCCTCTCCAAATGCTCTGCTTGTAATGGATTTAGTTTAAAACCTTCCATTTTTAAACAACAGTTTAACATTTGCTGGCTAAGAACAAAACTGTCCGTGCCCTTTTCAAATGTAAGGCCTGGGTTCCCATGGGTTGCAGCACTTTTTAACTTTTTTGACTTCTAGTTAGAAGTAAGTTTATTTTTTAAAGCTAATATGGAATTTGGTTGTGTAAATTAATGTAATTACATAGGCATCCATGTGACAATGATAATTACCTAGCTGAGGATCTGGCTGCTGAAATGTAACTCCAGGGGTTGGGAAGCTGTTTTGTATACAAGTCAAATAACAGCTGGATCATATGTGATGTAATGTTTAGTTTCATTGGCAATTCAGAAAATATTTAATAATAAATTCCATTGTTTCTATTCCCCATTTTTGTATACAAATAAATAATCTTTTCCAAAACATTACTTTTCTTTAGTAAGGCTTGTATTCATTGTCATATCAAAAGTGATCACTATTGGAGCAATCTTTCAGTTTGCTGTCCTTAGAGTTATCTTTGTTATCAAATTCTACAGCATTCTAAACTTTAATGGTCATTAGCAACCCTGCACTTGAGTAAAGGATCATATTAAAAAAGTATAAGGTATAATATTTTCTTGTCCAAAGCTAAGGCAGGATGAACAAAAGTAATGAGCTCATCTGATCCTCATCTAACAAGACTCAATTTTAAACAGTATTCAAAATACAAAGCCCGAGCGAGGATGTTGTCATGATGATTATTGCACTTCCTCAGTGTCTTGCTATAGAATTAAGTTTCCCCTTTAGCAATATATAATTTCTTTTCCTAAAGACCACACAAAGTTATTGTACTCTGTAAAGAAAAAAAGCACTTAAAGTGTTATGGATTATAACCTAGACAGAACGATACAAAACCAAATTACTGTTCTATGATTCAGCTCTGCCATGATCTAATATTGTTTCAAAATTATTTTTCTGTCATTTAGATTGGCATCATCTTCCAAACACCCCATGGGCTCTTTGGCATGCTACAAACTCAGCAGATGCACTGTCTCCTGGGCTTTACAGCTTCTTCTGATGAATGTACAACATTGGGAACAAAGCCGCTCTTGACACCTTCCCATCCATCTTGTATTGAGATTTCTCCATTTTTTACCAGTTCATAGATGTCTCGTGTAAGAATTGTAAAGGACTCTTCAACATTTGTGGCATCTTTAGCTGAAGTTTCTATATATTTCATACCACAGTCAGACGACAGTTTTTCAGCTTCTTCTCTTGTAACCTCACGCTGTGACACCAAGTCACATTTGTGTCCTACTAACAGGAACACAATCTGAAAGGGCTGCACGTGCATTTTGGCCTCTTCCAGCCAGTCCTTCACATGTTCAAAGGAGCGTCGATTTGTGATGTCAAATACCAGCAGGCCACCCACAGAATTGCGATAATAAGAGCGAGTTATTGATCTATGAAGGGAATAAACAGGAAAAAGGAAAATTAAAATGCATTTTCACTTTGTTCATAAGCAATTACTTTTCCATATGGCAATGGGTTTTTATCTTTTATAAGTGTCATTAAATAACTTTCCTTTTTAAAAGCTGATTGAAATTTATTAATTTATCTACTACACTACTATTTCTTTTCCTACATTCAAAATTCATTTTCTAAACATTCCTGAACCCAACACCTCAAGGGCAAATATTGAATGCTGAATTATTCTGTAAAGTGGTCTTTATTAGCAAACTGTGGACATGTTCACAGAAGAAAAGATATATACTTTTGGTGTAAAGTCTGAATCCTTCAGCTTCATATAAACATGCACTTCACTTTATTCTAATGAATTATTTCAGACTGAAATATGTATTTCACATGTGTCACATATGTCAAGAAACCTGGAGCCCAAACTTGCCAATGTTCAAGCATATCTTTTTGCATTCCTTGCAGAAACATTCTTTAAAAGAATGTTTACATAGATAATCATAACTCTTTGTGCTTGCAGAAGTCAACAGGTAGCAGGCACAGAAAGGAAACTCCCTGAACAAAACTGTTCAAATGTTTTGAGTGAGGTGGGCCAACACACAATTATTACGAGCAAAGGACACATCTACATCCAGCATCTCTCTCACACAGAGGTTCAAAAGCTCTTTATATTTTATACATTTACAGTTTTTTGGCAGGAGGGCTGGCAAGAGTTATTTTCTACTTTTGAGCCCTCTAAGCTCCAGAACATTCACTGGAAGGAATTTTGGAAGTAGGACACTCTTCTTCTGGTTGAAAAAACTTTTAATGTGCTCTAGAATAAGGAAAAAAAGTTAGAATGTTGAGAAAGATGCAGGAACTAAACGATTATTTTAAGTCTCTAATCATGAGCAGTAGGAGACAATGGAGAAGGTGAGAAGAGACATTTTAAAGGAAGTGACAGCCTACCAAGGAATGTACATAAGCACTTGTTGCTGGCATAAATACATAACTAGTGTATATATAAGTATTCTCCAAATGAAATGAGAAGCACAATATCTAAACATTCATTATTTGAAATCATAACTTAAGCTAAGAATTAATTCAATTTTATCTCATGATTATGAAGAGGATGCTGATGCCGAAACCTCATAACTTTAGGAAGTAGGATGAACTGTGCACAATAGCACAATTTTCTATAACAGTAGCTCCCTCCAATTCTCAGTTCACCACATTTCATAGAGTTTTTGATAACAATTTGAACACAGAGGTATGATTAGCAGCAATAGTCCTGTTACAGATAGGTAAGTGCACAGATAAAGGAGACTTAGATTTCTTGATGTATCTAAATTCATTTAGCCACAGCAAACAGCATTTGAAATGGTTTTATTTAGATAAGAGGGAGGGACTGTTTCTCCTAATGCTTAGAAAGATCTTTTCTACATTCCCAGCAATAGAGTCCATGCAGTGTCTCTCTGAATGTGAAGACAACAGGATCGTAACCTCAGATTAATTCAAAAGGCCTGGATATGAAAAATGGCACACTCTTTCACAAAATGGCTTAAGACCATAAGTGAGGAGTGCCACATTTTGTGAAGTATTAAATACAGGTGCCATAAGGATCTGTTTCTGGTTTTCTTAACCATTTATTTTTCCTCTAGAGTGTCTGCAAACACAAATGAAGGCAGAAAAATAATTCAGGTAGTTCTAGTAAGGGCAAATGTGGATGACAAAAATGGGATTTGATATGGAGAAGTGAAAGCTAATACAACCTACTTTCATTGAAAAAAACAAAACCAAAACAAAAAAACCAAACAACCCTGCCCCCACCCCAAACATTGAAAACAAAGAAATGCATTAGCCAGGAAGGAAAGTAGGTTAGTATTAAAAATGCAGTGCATCATCTGCCAAGTATTTCTATATAAAAAGATGTTATATCTTGTATCTATGAACTGGAGTACTGAAACACAGCCCTCTGTGTGTTTTTGGATGCTTATAAACAGCAGTCAGTACCCCCATCTCTTGCAAGTCCCTTCTGCAGAGATGTGCTAATTTACAGTAGCAGACAATCTAAGCCATTATATTGAATTATGTGTATGTATTGCTTTTAATGGAGATGACTAAAAAGTATCCTGTAACTTTGTACTGTACATCACAAAAACTGGGTGAATATATTGGAGAGACAACAAGCTTTTTTTTCCCTGTATTTCTGGTATGTATAATTTGAAACTAGTTTTCTCATTACCAAAAAAAGTAAGGTTCATATAACAGAGAGGCTTTAGACAGCAACTCAAGAAAAAAAGCAATACAAAATTTTTAAAGAAACAGTGATACATACAATATCATGTTATGTGCTTTTCTAAAACCTTCCTCTTACACTTCATGAGGCAGCAGTGCTCCGGCAGCCAGAAGAGCCAACCCTGTCCTGGGGTGCATCAGGCACAGCATGGCCAGCTGGGCACGGGAGGGGATTGTCCCCTCTGCTCTGAGCTGGAGCAGCCTCACCTCCAGTGCTGGGGACAGTTCTGAGTGCCATGAAGTAAGAGACACGGAAGAGTGTCCAAAGGAGGGCAACAAAGATGGAGAAAGGGTTTGAGAGGAAACCATATGAGCAGTGGCTGAAGTCATTTGGTGTGTTCAGCCTGGAGAAGAGGAGATTGCGACCCCATTGCAGTGTGCAGTTTCCTTGTGAGGGGAAGAGGAGGGGCAGACACTGATCTCTTCTCTGTGGTGACCAGTGACAGCACCAGAGGGAATGGTCTGAAGCTGTGTCGGGGGGGTTTAAGTTGGACATTAGGAAAAGATTCTTCACCCAGAGGATGTTTGGGCACTGGAACAGACTCCCCAGGGAAGTGGTCCCAGCACCAGCCTGGCAGAGTTCAAGAAGCATATTTGGACAATGTTCTCAGGCACATGGTGTGATTCCTGGGGTCATCCTGTGCAGGGTCAGGAGTTGGACTTTGATGATGCTTGTGGGTCTGTTCCAATTCAGGATATTCTATGGTTCTATGACTCTTTGTATAATCACATCAGACTATGGCTTTAGGGAGGCTTTAAGTCAGTGTCAGTGTTTCTTTTTCATTATGATCTTACTGATCTTTACCAGATGAACCAAACTTTCACTAAAAGCTTTATCTAATTTTGAAGAGTTATTTTTATACTATGACTAAAGACTACATTGTAATGGTATTAATTTTGAAAATATATATTGCTTACTGAAAAAAATAGGATAGTGTTTTATTTTGAAGATGTACTAGAAACAGAATTTATCTAATATCCTGTTCTACTAAAAGGTGGGTCAATGGAAACATCCCCACAATATTTTCCCCCTACTGAAAGGAACTCTCAGTCTTAGCACCACTACCAAGCATTTTATGGCATTGGAGGTTTCGTGATTTAAATATACTATTAGATTTAAATATAGGAAAATTAAACAAACAAAACCCATAACAAAGTAGATGATGTAAGGCACAGACAAAGTAGCAGATTGCTCTAAGTGACAGACCTGAAGAGAGAAAGAAACTGAGGATGTGCCCTTCATTTATGTTAATCTGCATTACAGACCTGAGTCTATACTAAGCAAGTCTGTAGGTTCTTGTTCTAGTAAGATGTTAAAGGTGTTACTGATTATGTTGTTATTGTCCATGTGGCACCTCAGACAATGGGAGATTCTGCTTAGTGATGCCTGACTGATGTCAAAATAAATATATTCAATAGCTGCTATTCCAGGGCATGTTAAAGATGATTTCTAAGTCAATGCACGAAATCCAGTTCAAATACAGAATCAACAATGAAATAGAGACATGTAAGAATTTTTCCCAAATAATTCCTCCAAGGAAGTACATGACATCTTTCAAAAGAGTGTGATGGCAGGTGTGTCACACCTTCCTTTTCCCCTGGGAATGTCCCTAATGCCTGGGACTGAAAGAAGGGGGTTATTATGCAGCCAGCAGTTTGCCCTGCATGCAGGGAACTCCCCAGGGAGCTTTAAAGACAGGTTTTACCTCCTCTAAAATCCCAATGCAAGTGAGCCAGAGCAGAACTGGAAATCAGAACTGCAAACTGCTTGGTGCTCCCCAGTATTAGATAACTTCTTGGAGTAATTAGCTCTTCCCTAAGATTGTCTTTGCTTGTGATCTGTAGTGTTCTCCATTAGCACAGAACAGAATGCAACATTGTAACTTGTGGTGTAATGTTGTAAAATATTTATAATTCATTTGACTAAATGTAAAACAGACTATACAATAAACACTATGATATTTAGTACACCAACTAACAAGAAACTCAGCATAAAAACAAATGCAAATATTTAAAACTACTTTCTTCAGGTTGTACCTTCTGAGTATCAGAAAAAAAACAGTGGTAAATTTAAGAGCAGCTGACTGCATGACTCATCAGTATATATTCCATGAGCATTCCAGGGTTAAAGGATTGCCATAATTTGATTTTAAATGTATGCAAGATTCTGTGCATTTGCATTTCTTTCAGTCAAGTGTCTTGTCATTGGCCATCCTGGCTATTTGTCAGCAAATTCAAAATAAAGAGATTATACACTCTTAGTCACTTATTTACAGGTATTCTACAGTCTATCTGGAATGCACAAAGAGGGTAAAAAATGCTAAGAGCTTTCCATTACCACTGTTAATTTCTTTGTTAACCCTTCAGAAGCCTACCTGCAAAAATACATCTGAATTTGTGACTCATGCAAGCCCAGCAAAGTTGTTTGTTGTTTCACTCTAATGCTTATAAAGAAAAAGAAGTTGTTGTCCCCCAGTAAAACCTCTTCAGCCCAGTGTGGGAATCTGCACAACTGTTGCAACAGAAGACGGAGTACAGAGGGATTGATTCTGGCCAGTGAAGGTGCCCATTTCAATCCTCCTGCTCTTTACTTATTCCAGTAACAACAGGTGTGTGGGTCAGGTACATGGAGATGGGCTATGTGTTGGCCCCTGCCATGAATTCATACCTATTGAACACCAAGTCCAGACTAACATCCATGCACAACTTCCCTGAAATGGCAAGCAGATACAACAGAGATACAAGAGTGAGTGACAGTATCAACTTGTAAACCGGGAAATGACTGAGACTTTTCTGGGGGAGGAAAAGAGGATGGTTTTGCTACTGTTTGTAACAGAGGGGAGAGAGGAGAGTATTTAATACTCAGTGCAGTATTTGAGTTAGTTTAGCTACATTATAAATGGCAGCAGTATTAGTGAAGACTCCTGGCAACAAACAGTGCCCAGCAGGTGCAAAGGGCAGATAAAACACTAGTAAGAGACTGTAGTAAGGGAACACCAGTAAGCCACTGGCTGTCCAGTGGCTTCCACCCTGCCACGGCTGCACTGGTGCAGACAGTGTTGCTGTGCTGGAAGGAGGAAGAGCTGGGAGGTGGCCTGGTCTCCAGATTGCATGAGAGAGTTAATGGCAGAGCAAAATACTGCAGGGGAGGATGAATTCGGAGGTGATGACAAAGTAAGAAATGCAGGGTTAGGCAGAGGCCTCTTGCAGCAAAGAAAGAAAAAAACGTGGAGGAGGGATTGCTATGTTAGGTCCAGGACTTTAGGGAAAGATGAAGGGAAGAAGAAACAGGACAAAGCCACTTGTTACCCTATAGTGAGAGCTGGGAGGAGAAGGGTAGCTGTTCCCTGGTGTGTCTGAAGGGAAAGGGCGGGGAAGGAAACTCCTGGGAAGGAACTTGTGGGCAGTGGGGCAAGAAGGATGGTGGGTCACAGGGCTCGGAGCACTGGCAGGCAATGGGGTGGAGGATTGTTTGGGGCACAGCAACCAAATGGGTGCAGGGAAATGTGCTGGGGGGCAAGGCAAAGTCCTTGGGGCCAGAGATGTGTCACATGAGGAGGGTACAGAGCCGGGAAGGCAGCAGGGTGTGCCCGGAGGTCGGCAGGTTTGGGAAGGGGTGTGGATAAGATCCCTGGTCCTGTACCTGAACCGCTCCTGCCCCGCCGTGTCCCAGAGCTGCAGCTTGACCCTCTTGCCGGGCTCGATCTCCACCAGCCGGGAGAAGAAGTCCACCCCCACCGTGGGGTCGGAGTGCAGCGGCCCCGGGAAGCGGCCCTCGGTGAAGCGGTGCAAGAGGCAGGACTTGCCCACGGTGGAGTCGCCCAGCACGATCAGCCGGAATTGGTAGATCCAGATCGCCGCGTCCATGGCGGCCCCGGCCTGTCCCGGCTCCGCCTTGGGGCTTTTCCTGGGGCTCCTGCGCGGCCGGTGNCGGGGCCGCCCTCCCACCGTGCCGTCATGTGCGCGGCCAGACGGGCCCTCCTCCGCCGCACCGAGCGCCGAGCGAGCGCTGCCTTGGGGCTACAGCCCGACCCCAGAGTCCAGATCCCCCCGCGGGCAACAAGTGTTGGACTGGGCCGGGAGAAGGGGGATGCTGGGGCAGGGCGCCAGGCCCGCATGGAAAACCGTGGGAGACAGACTGTTAAAGCATGTCTTTTGCGAAGAAATTGGGAGCAGAAAGGAAATACTGAGGGAGGTGTGGAGGAACAAGATCGGCAGCTGAAAAAGGGGCACAGACCTAAAAAGGAACCTGTTCGATGGGGTGGGAACTGGGCAGGCCAAGAGATAGAGAGGAACAAGTGCCAAGTTGTAATGACGTGCTGGGAAAGTGGCAAAAGGGAAAAGGAGAGTTAGCAATCTAGATATCCCCAGAGAGAATCATACAAACTGCCAAGAGAAAGGACATAATACTGGAAATGACAGGGACGTACACTCTTCATTTCCCAGTGGAACAAACTGCTTGTATTTGGTCTTGGTGAAAGTGCCTTTACCCAAAGCAATAGAAGAATTGTGTCAGAAGAGATTCCCACATCAGAGAAATTTCTTTGCCCTCCTGGGATCTTCACCTGACTATCCGGTTATGATAAATCTGCTAAGCAACAGATTCCTCAGATCTCATTTAAGTCTCAGAACCACATGGGATAACAAACACTAACAGTCCTCAGATGGCTGGTAAGGGCATTAGAGGCAAAAAAAAGGGGAATCTTTGGACTTCTGGTAAAAAGAATTGCATCAGCTTCTTCTGTAGTTTGGGCTGGGGTGAGGGAGCCAGAGGCAGTGAGCCTGAAAATGCAGCTGAGTAGGCTGGGACAGCTGGGAAGTAGGTTGTTGCTGGCAGAAGGTCAGCAGCAAGTGGATACTGATATGAATAGGCACTTGGACAGTGAAAAGGACAGAGAGGAGATGGGTGACTTTTTTTTTTTCCACACTGCCTGTTTTCCTCTGTCCATGTTGGGCACCAGTGCAGCTAAACCCCTAAGTCCTAAGTACATGTGGCTGGTTAGTGGCATATCTGAAACCACATTTCTTCTGTAAGTCTTTGGGGCAATTTGCTGTGACGAGTATTCTCATTGCCTGAGTCTGGTATTGTTACTGTAATGTGTTACTTGATCACCACTGTGAGACAGGTGGATTTCCCTCATAGGCTTGGGTAGATGTTGCAGCTCCACAGAGTGGATGAGTGACAGCAAGGGCAGGGTGAAGTTGAAAGAGGGGTTGCATGCACTGCTTGAGAGGTGATGTCTTCCAGCCCCAAAATGAGTTTGTCTGGGATATGAATGGGTGGCTGGCCCTGGGGAACAGATCCAGATGACCCCAGAACCTTCCAGCAAAGATGTGGCCTGGCAGTCCAGAAGCTGTAAAAGGCACAGCCAGGAGCAGCCAGAGGGACTTATCTTGCTATGGATGCTGAGCTGAAGCTGCAAGAGGCCACCTGCTCCAAGAATCTCTTCTCTCCAGGGACTTTTCAGGCTGTCCAGTCAGTCCCTGGGACATAGTGATTCTGGGTCTGCATGTATCTCTGAGTGTGCTCCCTTCTGACTCCTGTACATTTCTCCCTTTTACTTTCACTAGCTCTTCTTAAAACAAACTGAACATAATTTGTTTTTGACTAGTTGCTCCTTTAAGTAGCAATTAAAATAAAACTGTGTTAATAATGATAATGATAAATGAACACTCATAAGGCTGAAATCAGTAAATTTCTTGCAGTTCTTCATGGGACATGATTACTGGTGACTCCTGGGAATCTTTCCTAAGTGTTATACAAAAAGGGGCACTTATATACAAGAAGTATTTGCATGTGAAACAGAGGTTCAAGGTACATGATATCAGTAGTTCTGATACTTGCCAAATGTGAATACTGAAAAATTTCAGGTGGACTTTGTTCACTGTATAATATCTAGATCAGAGGCACAGCAGATTGCTGTCCTTTGTGCATCTGGGCTGGAAGAACTCCACACAAATGAGTTACACAGCTCATTTCACTCTTAACAGGTGAGCAAAGTCAATTTGCCTAGGGCATTTACAGTTGAGCTAAATATGTCTCCAAATATTATCAGGCTTCCACAGTCTGGTCTGTCTAGCTAAGCTTGTCATTGTAGAAAGGCTGAGGTATAGACACATCTAAAGCAAAATTTATGTCTTCATTTGTGATCTTTTGAGTGTCACCTGATAAATGCTAGCTAAAGAACCTGTGTTTGTATTGTCTGTTTTGAAGTGAACACGGTGGGTGAATTTTATGTCCAAGTCATTCAGTTTTTGTTCATTTACCAGTGAGTACAGAGGCCCTGACAGCATGCAGTTCTCACAAAGATCTTAGACCAGCAGTCAGTAGAAGCAATCAGAAACTGCTGTTTTGAGGAGCTGGGATGTTTTAGATCAGAGTGGTTAAAGCAACAACACGAACCTGACTTTTCTTCAGACAGTTTCTACTGCTTCTGCATTGGCAGCTTCAATCTGCTTTTCTCAAGGAGGGTGAATCAACCTAAATTCTGGGAAATATAAAAAGAGCCAAAGAAACCCAAACTTCCAAATCTTCATCATTATCACCATTATGACTGCACTAAGCTGCAAATCCAAGATGTTTCAATCTAAAAATTCCTAATTTCTTGTTACATTTTTGACCCGGCATGGACTTTTCTCCAACACTGGTAACTGGGTAGGTGACTACATAGATCACAACGCTCCTGAAGAACATGCTCATGTGCTTACATAGAAATTTAGAGAACCACAGATGAAAACAATTGATTTTTAACCCCAGATAGCCTATGACTGAGAAACTATGCCTTCTGCTGCCACCCAAGGACCTAAGAGAACTGAGGGACCAGTCTGGAAGCAAGATGCTATCCATGCCTGTTTTAATTGCCTAGGGTATTAGTTTGGAGGCTGATACAGCTGTTCATTTTTTCACAGAGCAAGTTTCAATAGATGCAAACTATTGATTTTTTTTGCTGCAAGCTCTTTTCTTTTGATAAAGTAGTACTGGAGATGGGATACTCCCTACTAATGAGCAGTGACTTTCCATCCTCTAAGATGTCATCAAGCCAGCTGGGTTTCACATGATGATGGGGAGGACATTTCTTAAATGACAACGTCTTAGACGATATCCCTGTTTGATGAAGGTGTTCCTTATGTTGTTGAGATAAATATGTTCATAGAAAAACATTGTACAAACCTCAGGAAAAAAACAACTTGCCCAACTGAGTGATCAGAATCCATGAATGGACTTATGAAAAAGTAAATAAATATCTAAATAAAGAAATATCTACATACAGGTCCATTTTGTGAGGCATTAAAATGGCTCTGTGGAGATGATGCAAGTGAAACTACTCCACAGATGAATGAACTCACAGAGGCGGTTTCAGTGAAGAAGAGAAACACCCATCTGGGACNAACAAATATTTTTATATATATAATATTTATATTTTTATACTTTTCCTCACATCTCATCAACCCTTAAGCCCTCTGCGTTCCACACTGCTTAACAGTGAGTACCTGAACTATAGGGCCATCATTGTCTCACCCCTCTTGGCCAACTATCTCCTCCCTCAAAATGTTAGTTATAATATGTTAGAGCAATGACTCACATCTTGATCTTTGCTGTGCCTACATAAGATGTATTACAAGAAGTGCATTTCCCTCCCAAACATCCGTGCATTCCAGGAGCAATAGAAGGTATCTTGCTCTGAAAATCTTGCCATTTTAGACATCTAAAGATGGCATCCTAGACAGCCAGAGTTACAGAAGCACATCTAACTCAGCAAGTGTCAGGAAAATACAGGAACATGTAACCTGCCCCACTAAAATACTAAAGTGAATTCATGCTCATTGACATTTCAGAGAAAATGCCTAAACTGCCTGAGAACCTACCTTTAGGCAGGATTAGATTGCCTTTAGGTGAGATTTAGAACCAAACCCCAAATGGAAATTTATTCTATGATACTAAACAAGTGAATTATTTGTTCTTGTGCTCACTCTTCCATCTGTCACTTGGAATGGTTCCTTCTAGGATTCTCTGCATCTTTTGCTCTGATAAAGTCTGCCTCCTACATTTCCTTTCTGTTTGGGAAATGCTGGTGTGTGAAACAATATAAATTTCCACTGATAAAGAATGCTCTTTGTCTGAGATTTGTGCCATGGACCCCTTGGGCACACTGATCAAAGAGATACTTTATTCTGTTAGCATTGCACTTCTGAAGGAATCCTACAAGTCATGGCCCACTATCATCGTCATCTGTTTTTCACAGAGTCCCACTTTTGGTCAGATGCAATCTCTGATAATTTCTTAAAAGGTGCATTATTTTTAATTNCAGACCTGATCTTCCAGAAGTACCTACAACATAATTTCAAGGACAAGCCTGGGGAAAAAAAAATTCCTGAATNAAATTTATTCTATGATACTAAACAAGTGAATTATTTGTTCTTGTGCTCACTCTTCCATCTGTCACTTGGAATGGTTCCTTCTAGGATTCTCTGCATCTTTTGCTCTGATAAAGTCTGCCTCCTACATTTCCTTTCTGTTTGGGAAATGCTGGTGTGTGAAACAATATAAATTTCCACTGATAAAGAATGCTCTTTGTCTGAGATTTGTGCCATGGACCCCTTGGGCACACTGATCAAAGAGATACTTTATTCTGTTAGCATTGCACTTCTGAAGGAATCCTACAAGTCATGGCCCACTATCATCGTCATCTGTTTTTCACAGAGTCCCACTTTTGGTCAGATGCAATCTCTGATAATTTCTTAAAAGGTGCATTATTTTTAATTACCTTCAGAAATGTAATTGCTGAGATCATTCAGGACAGGCAAACAAGTCTCCCTGCACTGACAGCAGATATTAAACAAAGAACTTCCCTGTATGGTAAGTTCTGCTGAGTTTAGCCTATCTTGAAAAACTGCCCAGACAAATAAGCTGTGATAACATCTGCCGAGATTGAACTGATGAATCCAGGAGGAGCTGGTGGCACAGGTAATGTTTCTTCTCTTGCACATTACTTGGATGGAGGGCTGGAAGGTAATAGAAACTCTGGTGGGAACGATTAATTTGCCTCTGGGATGGAGGAAGTCAAAGATCCCTGGCCTCAGGCTGTGTGATTAGCAGAGCCATTGCCACCTTATACCAGTGATTTAATATGAAAGGTATTAAATTGTCAAAGTGATAGTCCTTTGGGAGCAACACCACACTGGGTCATCTGATATCATGTAGGAGCTGAAGCACAAGAAATGCAATGCATTGAAGCTAAACTGTCATCCACAGACCCAGCACATCGACCAGTCAGAATGAGGGACCTGTTCCTCTGGGATTACCAGTATAGCACTGGTGTGGCTGAAGCTCTGATCTGTGTGGGATGTATTTGCAGATCAGGAATCATCATTACCCACTTACCCATCCACTCAGGCAAACTGTGTATCACACCTCATCTCCTCATGACCATGGGATGCCTGGGGTAGATCAGAGACAGGCTTTTATTCAAGAAACAATGACAGCTGCCCTGCACTCCTACTTCTGGGGTAAAGGCTTGTCTTAGGTTTTCCAACTAGAAGTAGGCCCCATGGTCCTTCTCCCAGAACACTATCCTCTATGCTTCCAGTTGAAGCCCCACCTTGTTTACTTTGGAGGTAGACTGAGTGCCTTTAGAACAAGAAGCCTTCCCTCTGTCTATGGGAATTTAAAGCCTTTTAAAAGTGAATAAAAATTCTTATAAACTTAAAAGACTGTGTCTCTGCTCAAGAAACATGTATCACATGAGAATATTTAGAACAAAGAAGAAGTTTGTAGAAGGGAATTAGCAGAAATTAGTGGACAAAATTTTCACTAGGGCCGTTAGGGCAATCATCAGAAGGGGTTAGACTTAAAAGATTACTGTCACAGAGCTATTCAAGGACCTTTTGCCCCAAAGAACTTCAAGAAGTGAACCTAAATGAGTATAGCACTTATGGACTAGGTAAAGATTAGGTTATGTGACTGAAGGCTTATTCCTATGAACACAGAGGAGCAGAGACACAATGACAGGCAGGGGAACCCCAGTAACCACACTAGAGCAGGATGAGCTCCTGGCAGGATTGTTCCAAGGGCTGGAACAGGGCAACCACCAGCCTGTGGGTTGGGGGTGGCACCCCTTAGCTGAGTCAATTAAAGACACTTCCCATCAAAGCCTTTACAGACTCGGAGAGAATTACTGCCTACAGGACCATAGGACTCACCACAGGAAGTTGGAAAGAACATTTTGGGGTTGTACAAGGCTTCCTGTGGGATCCTTAGGAGAAGGATCAAAGACAGGGGAGGGAAAGATCAAATTGGACCTGGGAGGAATGAGTATGAAAAAATAGAGAAAAAAGAAGACAAAAGGAGCTGGGCCTATGTAAATAGATTACTGGTCAGTGTGCTTGTGCTGAAGGACAGCAATGGCTGGGGCCTTCGCCTGGGCTTCATTCCTGATGGGGAAAGGCTTTGGTGTGCTCAAGGACACAGATAGCCAATCTATGCCAATGATCATCAGGAAATGGAATAGCATCCAGAAGTAACTAGAAAAGCATCCAGAAATAACTGAAGCAAGAACTGGAGAACAACAACAAATAAGAAAAAAAGTGGTGTAATCATCAATGAGGTACTGTCTAACCAATCCTATAAATAAGGACATGGAACAGTAGTGGGGTAACTGGAGGACAAAAATGACCCTGGGGAGGGAAGCCCTATGACTCTGCTCCAGGATGCAGGACTATTTCTGTAACCTCTGAGTTCAGGAACCACTACACACTGACCCCAGTGTCTGCACTGGCTATTGCCCCACTGAAGGGACTGAGTGCAATGCATGGTGTGAGGGAACAGGAGAGCAGAAGGAGAGGGGACAGGTATGCAGAAGAAAGAAGGATGTTTCTCACGAGGGTTTGTTTGCAGTACAGTTAAGAACTAGCTCTTGACCATCCTCCCAAGAGGGTTTCACTGCTGCTAAGCCTTCTGAATCATTTAATGTTACTGTCAGGATTATGCCCATACCCTAGACTAGACAGTTCTTTAGGAAGAAATACAGACAAGCCTTCCATCAGTGAAGTCCTGCTCTTCATCTCAGGTAAAACACACTATGAATTGAAACAGAACTCAGCAGACCTTCTGACACCAGGAATGAAAAGAAAAACTATTATCAACATGTCAAACCTTCACCCTAACACCTCTCTGGGATCTCTCAAATATCATCTGAGCATCTTTGCTCTCACTCCCTTAGTTCTTATGCCCCAGAATGGATCTAGGTTCAAAAGAAAAGCTCTCTGATTTTGCAGGAAACATCAAAGACCTTTAGAGAGTCTCAATAATCAAACCTGGAACACTGCCACTGACATGCATGATGTTCTTTTATTTGCTAAAGGGTGTGGTGTGGAAGGAAAGGTAACACCTTAAAGCTGCCTTACATGCCACGGCAGACAAAGCTGACAAGCAGCACTATCCGCTGGAGGGCAGTGAAAGGCTGGGGAAACCTGAGACGAGGCTGGAAATGCTTCTGCCTAAACACAGCTCCTAACTCGAAAGATCGTGAGTTGCCTCAAACTGAAAGAAAATGCTACACTGTGCATAGCTGGCAGTGTTTTGGTAGCAGTGGGGCTACAGGGGAGAGCTGTATAAAAAGTCTGCCCTTCAGTCACAGCTGGTTCCAGCTGGCTTGGCAACAGATAGCACTAACCCACCACATGCCAAAACCTAAACCAATTACAGAAGCATGCAGCATCTCTGTGAAACACATTTAATAAAGAGGAGCGGCTGCTGGGAAATTTGTGAGGGTACAAGTGATGACACACAATAAGACATAGGTGCAGAAACATCCTGAGATGACTGCAGTCCCTGCAGAAGCAGGTACTGCACTGAGGGAGGCTACAGTCTGGGGAGGAATCTAAACTGCAGCCATTGAAAAGTGTAAGAAATATGAAGTGACAAGGAAAGAAGCCACTACTAGTTGCTGTAAGCAAAAGGCAACTCCTGTTCTAGTGATCTTTGTAAAGTCCACCTGTGAGGTGTGATTTGAGCAAGTGCAGATGAAATAAATTTCTATCAGGAGGGGATGCTGCTTTTTTGAAGAAGACAGTGTGCTGTGAAGGGATGTATATCAGTGTGTACACAGCTGCAAATATCAAGTTGGATTGGTTGGTCAGAGGACAAGAGGCTTGGAAGCTGTAAAATGGAGAAGCCATAGGTCTAGGTTGGACACCAGGGAGACCAGAGTGGTCTGACAGTTGGCTCCTGGAAGGACCAAGAGGTCCAGACCAACCACTGGAGAGGCTATGAGGTCAGTATTCAACCTGAGACCCATTGCAGGTTTATGTCTCTGAGTGTAAGTCAGGGGGAGACAGGAGGAGCCAGGGACAGTTACTGGGAAGATCCATAGTGCACATATGGAGGTGTTGGTTTGTGTGGGGTCATGCAAAGTAAAGTGGAAAGCCAAGGGTCCAGGGTAAATTACTGAATAGTAATCATGCCATGGCCATTTAAAGAAAAAAAAAAATCACAATTAAAAAAAATGCCTTTAACTGCCAAGGAGGAAGACAGGATTAGGGTGTTTGTGCCTTTGGTTATGTGATGAGTTGTGTATATATATATATATATGCACACACACTCTGTGGGACTATTGGGGACACAAGCAATAACCCTCCCCAGTACTTACTGGATCTGGCAACAGGGAACTGCAGCACCCTCCCCTCTGTTGGACTATCAGCTTCAGCAATCCTAGAGCCAACAGGTTTCCTTCAAAACACAGAAAGAATCTCCAGCACTTGCAGATAAATGGCTCTGCACAAAGTACACCACACTAATGCTAAAAGTGGATGCATCCGAGCCTCCATTCAGATGAGTATTTGTCTGTTTTGCTTGTGCAACAGCCACTTAATCCACCAACAAAAGCTCACTGTGAACGACTTGCAGCAGAAAAGTGCTGAAGCTTCAGTTCACAAATTTTATTTACAGTGTGTAAGTCCAGAGACAGAATTTAACTAACCTGAGAAATTAAAGAAACATCTCTGGAGTATGTCCAACATCCTCACAGCTCTTGAAATATACCTATGCCATAAAACAATGGTGTAACATCTGTGTATCTGTAATGTTTCCATGTGTGCCTCTGAGTCTATTATTGATTTGGCAGAACTCACATCTTAACATTTAGAGTGTGACAATGAATGTTAAAGATTTTCCTGGATAAACAATCAATGAAACCACTTTTTCTTCCTTAAAACATATGCTGCGGTCTGGTGTGCTGAGTAAGTGTGATATATATACAGAGGAAACTGCTCTTTACTCTTTAAAAATCAAACATTACCAAAGCAATAGTTAATATTTACCCAGAATTGCAAAGAGAGGTTCTTAATAGAAGAGCACTTGCCTTTCCCCATTCCCCCCGTAATTGTTATAGGAGCTTTGGAACAGAAAAAAATAGAATAGGACTATTTTTGTTGGAAGGAACCTACAGTGGTCATCCAGTCCAACTGCCTGACCACTTCAGGGCTGACCAAAAGTTAAAGCGTGTTATTAAGGGCATTATCCAAGTGCCTCTTAAACACTGACAGGTGTGGAGCACTCACCACTTCTTCAGGAAGACTTCTCCAGTATTTCTCCAGAGTCAATGCTCCAATCTATCTAGATCCCTCTGCAGGGACTCCTGTCCCTCAAGAGAATCAGCAGCATCTCCCAGTTTGGTATTATCAGCAAACTTCCTAATGGTGTACTCACCTCCTGCATCCAGATCATTAACAAATACATTGAACAGAACTCACTCTAGAATTGAGCCCTGAAGGAGCTATGCTGGTGGCCCTTGGCCAGCCAGATGTAACCCCATTCACTACAACACTTTGAGCTCTGCCCTTCAGCCAGTTCTTCACCCAGCACACCAGGAACCCACTCATCCCACAGCTGGGTAGCTTGTCCACAAGGGTGCTGTACTAAAATCCAGGAAACTACATTCACTCCTTCCATTCATCCTGTAATGGGAGGTGACCCTATCACAGAAGGCTACCAATTTACTTAAACAAGAATTTCCTTTTGTGAACCCATGTTGAGTATAAATTCTTCTTTAAATAGCTTTTAATAGTACCCAGTATAATCTTCTCCATGTTTTTTCCAGGAACTGAGGTTAGACTAACAGGTCTAGTTCTCTCAGTCTTCCCTCACATACATTTTTGTAGGTGGGACCAATGTCCCTCCAGTAAGGACATCCCCAGACTCCCAAGACCTTTGGTAGATGATCAAGAGAGGTCCTGCCATAATATCTGCAGGCTTCAGACCTCTGGTGTGAATCTCATCAGGTCCCATGGACCTGTGAGCATTCATCTGGTAGAGCTAGCCCCTTGCAATTTCAGCGTCCACAAACCAAAGGTCACTGTTCTCACATTCGTGGTCCTTAAATTCAGGGGACAGGGCAGCTTAAGGTCTACCGTTATTAAGCGTTGAGGACAAAAAAAGCTTTGAATGCCTTAACTACCGCTGAAGTTGCCCTACATATTGCCAGTCTTGCTTGGAAGGAGCGGGGATTTCTTGCGGGCTGTGAGGGACCTTTGCGGTTGTTGTCACTGCGGCTCGTGGAGGCGCCGCGTTACCGCGAGGGGGCGCCCTCCGCCCTCGGAGGCGCGAGAGCCCTCGGGCCGTGCCGGAGGGACTCGGGCTGGAAATCTGGGAGCGCCTCATGGGGCTGAGCCAGGGCTGTGCAAACAAGCGCCTCCTGGGGCACTGGCAGCTAATGGCATCCTGGCCTGGATCAGCCATGGTGAGGCCAGCAGGACCAGGGCAGTGACCGTCCCCCTGTACTGGGCACTGCTGAGGCCACACCTCAAATCCTGTGTTCAATTCTGGGCCCCTCCCTGCAAGAAAGACATTGAGGGGCTGGAGCGCGTCCAGAGAAGTGCAACGGAGCTGGGGAAGGGAATAACTCATATGAGGAGCAGCTGAGGGAGCTGGGGATGTTTATCCTGGAGAAAAGGAGGCTTAGGGGAGACCTCATCACTCTGTAACTGCCTGAAAGGAGGGCACAGCCAGGTGGGGATCAGTTTCTCCTCCCAGGTAGTAAGTGACAGAAGAGGAAATGGTCTCAAGTTGCACCAAGGAAGACTAATACTGGATATTATGAAGAATATTTCTTCTTTGAAAGGGTGGTCAGGTATTGGAACAGGCTGCCCAGGGAAGTGGTGCAATCGCCATCTCTGGAAGTATTCAAACAACATGTGGCTGTAGCACTTGGGGAAGTGGTTTAGTGGTGAACACGGTGGTGTCAGGTTAACAGCTGTCTATGATCTTACAGGCCTTTCCAACTTCAACCATCCTACAATTCTATTATTTTAACACAAAATTACAGAAAAACTCTATATTTTACCTTCCAAATCAACACCTTGGCTTAAAACACATTGTCTTTAGCCCATTGTGTTCTGTGGATCACACTAGGTTTATGTGGCTGCATTAGCAGTAATTAAACTTGGTAAGAAGTTGTAATGGCATGTTGCGCCCGTGATCTGCTATGCCAGAGATGTGTCTGTATGCACCAAGGGCATTTTAAGATGGGGAAAAAACAAATGATTTGACAAGGTTGTATTTTGCTGAAGCCAAAGGAAAAAACCCCTTTGTGCTGAGGAGATTCTCGCTGATTTTCAGGATCATACCCACAGATAGGTTTATAGTTGGATCATTTTTATAATAACTCTTTCTGGGAATAAATTCCAATTGCTGTGATTAAGGAGTTTCTTACTCTCTCCCCTGTGATATCTTTGGAAATGACAGTATCATGTTCACTGCCCCAACAGAAACACTGTAATGAATGTTTTTTTAGTATAAGCAGTTGTCCATACAAGATTATCAAATAATCTAGAAGACAATTAACCACTGCTTTTAAGAGGGAACACAGGGTAAACATGTTCAGCCTGTCACTTTTTTTTCTGGGAGGTGCTAAACACGTACAGGTCTCTTGACGTTACAGATCAGTCACCAGCTCTCTTCAAGCCAGACCTGAAGAAAAAATCTGCTTTCCTTGGTCAACATTTATTAAGCCTCATTAGTCTTTTTAAACATTCAGGGTTTTGTATTTCATTCAAATAGATACATTTATGCTCAACAGTTGTAGAGACAATTTTTGGAGGGGTTTTTTTTGCCTTCATCTAGTAGTTACAGCTAGCCAAAGCCAGCTGGCAGGCTCAGCTACCTGGTCCTTTGATTTGGGTTATTTTTCTACACAAGGAAAATAGAGTGTGGCTAGATCAAAGCTGGACTTCAGATGTATATGTACAGTCTTGGCAGCCACCCTGAATTTATTCCACTCCAACTCAAATCAAAATCTGACTTGTGATTTCCAAATAGCAGAATGCCTTGTTCTTTCTTTTGGTTAAGTTCTGGCTGACTTGTAAGGAAACGGGAAAAGGTGTGACAGTTCCAGATGGGTCAAAACACAAGTAAGTGCATATTCGACTACAAATTTAGGAAGTTCTTTTTCTTAAGTGTGCATTGTCTAAGATATTGCACTATTTACAGCTCTAGGAAACACAATGGCCTTTTCATGATGCAAAAATAATCAGAGCTATTTGAAAAAGTCTTTAGCTCACTGTTAAAGCAATGGAGATAACAGGAGTTCCCTTCTTAGCACACTGAGAGAATTGAACAACCATTGATTTGCACAAACTGGTTATAGAATTAGAAAGTGTCTTGGAATTAGTCACTGTAACCTGAGACATTTGACCTGACTGCTGAAGTTGTGGCTGATATCACTGGTTTGGAGGGCTGGGCAATGCTAACAAGGGTGTTTGTGGTATAAGTGGGCTGAGTGGTACTGGTGGACTAACAGATATTGATGGATCAGGGGTTGCTGGGGAGGGGGAGACATAAAAAATGTGTGTGCCAAACAGAGATCCCACACAAAAGAAATGTAAACGAAAGAAACAGAGCACACAGCAAAAATGACAGGTTTTATAAAACAGCGACTTAGTAATAAAGTTGTGCAAGTGATTCCTGTAGATCAGTCTAGCCATTCTTCTTCTTTCACAGATGTAATGCCAGTTTTCTGACACAGGATATTTCATTTATCGTACCCAAACAGCATGAAAAAGCAACAATCATAACACCCTGTTACACCATGGTTATTCAGTCTTGGACATACACTCTTTGCCTGTGTATTTCCTAACTTGGAAAGACCTAACTTGTAGCTTCTAGGACTGAAGACCACGTAAGAAAATGTTGTAAGAAAAAGGTCAAATAAAATTCTGGTAATGCTAAGATTTGCAAACTTATTACTACCTTATATTTTTATAAAGGATATAAAAATCAGAAACACAGAGCACACTTTATCATAAAACAGCTAAGCTTTCAGATAAGTGCATATATTTTTAAACCTTCCCCCCAAAAAAGAAAATTTCCTCTCTTATGAACTTACATTTCAACATAACTCTGAATTTACTTATTTATATATTAAGACTATCAGATAAAGAGAATTCTGTCATCAATCTTAGTCGTAAAGTATCTAAGTCCTATTATGGAATCATAATAGGAATAGAAATGACTAAAATGATCTGGGTACACTTCTTGGTGAAAAATGTTTAGGAAAGCACTTCAAGCATGAAGGTAAGTGGGTACTCGATATTTTCCTAACCTGGCAACTAAGCTCTGCAGGTGTCTCAAAGATCAATATTTTCTTACAGTTGTATTGAAATCAAACAAACAAAGAAACAAACAAACAAACAAACACATGGATAACATTGCTTGTTTTGTGTTAATTTTTGAGAACAACGAAACATTTTCCCTCGGAATGTATATTAAACCGTAGGTTCAAAATGTCTTCCAACATCTTCTCGCAAGGTGAAAGTTCAGCTAAAGTAATGCTACAGTCAAGGTGCAGCTTGCATCATGTACTCATTAGTGGAATGCCTTGCCAAGATTAAAACAGAGAGTGGAATGCAGCTCCACAGGTCTCGTTGACACCTAACCTCTTTTCTACTATTCTACTTTTGCAAAAGCTTCAACTCTGTCTCCTTGCTTAAAGAAAGTGTTTAGGAACTGTTCAGAATAAAAATACAAACTCCTAATCTCCAACATGGGTAAAAGAACAGAGATATTTAACCCCTCCCACCCCCCAACTTTAAATAGTTAATACTGAAAATAATGTTCTTGAAAAAAGATAATTATTTTTCTGAGAAGGAGTTGATATGAGACATGAGCATATTATTTAACTAAAATTTCTTCAAGCTAGAAATTTCAATGAAATAGCTTTTGGATATGTAGGAATTTTAGGAAAAAAGAAATAAAGCTGTTTACTTCTGCATTATTTATATAGTATCTCTTCTCTACAGTATCTTTTTATATGTAGAATAGTTTTGTTTTACACCATTCAAACGTCTGGTATTACTTGTGCTTTGTTGGATTGCCAAAAACGGAAAGGAAGAAAAAAAAATTTGGTCTTAGTTCCACACTGAAGTTGATACTCAATTTTTGCTTTTCCTTGTGTAACACCTAATATGCTTCTCCAAGTATGATTTAAGATGTCAGAAGGCATGTTTTTATTTCAAGAACAAAGTCTATCTTAAGAATAAGTAACACTTCTTTCAATGTAGGTATGAACAGAAAAATAATGAAGAATCAATAGATCAGTAAGAGAATATAAGTCATCACAAGGGACCTGGAAGAATCCATGTTTCTGAGACAATAAATATTAAAACTGCTGAAATCACTCTGCATGATCACTTTCATTGCTGAGTTCAGGTTTGGTCTCTCCAGTACAAGAATGACAATGGCATTTAGGAGGGTGTCCAGCTGTGGAGATGGTCAGGGGTCTGCAGCATATGACAGCCAAGGTGAAGCTGAGGCAAGCTGGAGATGAAAAGGGGCATGTTTTTGCAGTCTCCACCTTCCTGATGGCACACAGCACAAGGAGAAAGGCTGACAATCACGATTTGCAACAAGGGAATTTCTGAGTAGGGAAAAGGATTTATTTATTATCTATTGTATTGTGAGGATATTTAGACACTGGAACGAGAACACAAAGAATTGTGAAATCTTCAGCCTTGGAGATGTTCAAGTTTAACAGGATCCTGAACAATCTGCTCAAGATGACCCTGCTTTAAGCAGGGGTCTGGCCTAGATAGCCTCCAGGGATCCCTTTCAACTCAACTATTCTGCAATTCTATGAATATCTTTTGATATATCCTAGGGTCCCTGTCTTAGTGATATTGCATTGATGCAGCCCAAATCTGCAACAGTGCAAATCCGGTTGGATGAACTGCTGTGTGTCTGGCTAAACACTTTTCAAATTACACTGGTTGATTTAATTAAAGAATTTCTTCTGCCTGGAATCCATGTTTTGTTTGTGGTGGATCTTCGCAATGCTGCCTTAGATGATGTTACCTACAACTTTTTCACCAAGATGTGAAGGAAAATACCGGTGCCAGTAAGGTGTAAAAACAATCATGAAAAGATTGTCCCAACTCTTCTGTTATCTTGGGAGTGGAAACAGGGGTCTCACCTGCCTGTGAAATACTAACCTATCCTTAAACCTCTTTTAGTCAGGGCCTGGTTAGTGTCTTCTCAGCCCTAGTCTGTGTGTGAGTGGTAAGATTTAAAGATGCACCACACAATGCGAAGTCTGGCACTCACACTCATGCAGGGAATTGTGGATTCTGGCTTTCACTACTCTAAGTTTAGTCTCAATTACTCTAACAACATCCCATCACAGACAAGCAAGTAAACTGAAATGTAAAAAAGTAAACACAATCTTAATCAAGAAAGATCTCAGACTGGCAAGTTTTGCAATTAAATTTACACAGATTTTATTTTTCATGTAATAGCAAGGCTGAATGCAGTGTCATAGTGTATTCTGATTTAAAAAAAAAAGGGTCAATGTAGTAAAAAGGCTATTTTGTTTGTGATTTTCTTTTTAAGACTAAAATCCCAAACTATTCTGTATAGTTCGAAGAGCAGAAGATGCCTGTTATAGAGGGCCTACTGGATCCTGCAGATGCAGAGTCAGAGGTATTAGATGCTATTCCATGAAACCACTGTGAGAACACAATTCTTTTAAGAGAAAGAAGTCTGTCAAAGGGTGAAGAACATTTTCTTTTATTTCAGGGACAGGGAGTTTTGATTTAAAAAAGCCTTCAACGTATGCTAAATAGGCTTAAATTTTGATGGTCCTTGGGCTTTATTATGTCTGCCCTTCTGAGACTGAGCTCATGGTTTGAAGCTATAATCTCCAGTTGTCCCACTAGCTCTTTCAATATTATAGATGTTGTGTCAGAGCTGGAAGGTTAAAGATTTGAGGGAGATCTGTTTGGACTTGGTGCAAAACCAGAGTCCTTTGAGATTTTGCTAGTTATTACTGAAAGTAACACCCACATTGGTTTATTTAGGCCTTGGAAACACTAAATTTGCAACAAAACCCCACTTTTTTTTTTTTTGTCTGGGTACAGTTCCAAGCAGGGGGTCACATTTCAGGTGAGTGGAAGTGAGGACGGTGTGTGACATCAGAATTACAGATGCATAGACTTGTGTGAACCTCCTCCTGATTTCCCCCAAAATGCATCTGCCTTACCACTTCTGTTGGCTCTGGGAATTTTCAATGACAATCAAGTACCTAAACTCCATTCTTGATATTTTGTCATAAATAAACCTCACCACATATTGAAATTCTCACCCCTCCTCATTCAGTTGGTTTTGCTTAGTTGATACCTTCTTTGACATTACAATGGGAAAACACATCTTTCTTCACATTTCCTTCTTGGCAGAGACAGCAGAATCACCCCTGCATCCCAGGATATGTCAGTGCAGACATAAGGTGTGTTTTCCCACTAAATGTCTTACTGTGATGTTTCTCAGATTGAATTTTTTTAGAGAATTTTAGAGAATATTAGAATATTTTAATTTAAGAATAGTGATTTCCTTAATCTGCAGATTTTTTTTAAGATACAGGATAGTAAGGAATCTTTTGGCTCTCAGGGCCTTTGCATGAACCCATGGTGTCCCACAGATCTTTTTGCATCTTTCTGCATATTTGTCTTGAATATGAGTAACCAGCACATAACCTACCTTTCATTAAAAGTTCCCCCAGGACTTTGTACAGTGTAAAACATCTCTGTCTTGATTTCAGCTGATGCATTCTGTGATTCCGTTTGCCCTTTGTGCAGCTACCAGCTCATGACCATCCCAGGAACAGCACGTATTTCTTTGCCTTAGTTCCTAATAATTTCCAACTAATGAGCTATGAATCTTTGTTACTAGTTTCCCAAGAAATTCCATTGTGTTCCGTAGTGATAAATTTAATGTCAGTCCCAAGGCTGCACCGTTCTTCCAAGCAGTGTTCAGACATTTTAAACCAACTTCTAACTAGGAGAAGTAAGAAAATAGTGACAAAGCAGAGAAAAATTACCTTACATCGTGTTTTATTGTTCCAGTTGTTTATCCTAATTTCACTCATTAGTTTGACATTTGTTTCCGTCCTTTATTTTTCTAAGAGAAAAGTGATTATGTTGAAGACATGGTATAAGACAATGAAAAATTGGAAATTGGAAAACATGCAGTTATTGAAGTAAAAATAAATAACATTTATTATTTCATAACAAAACAAGAGCTTTTACTGAAGAAATGCTATCTGAAAAATCACATTGGTATCTTCCCAGAAAAGGCTTAATCACAATAAAATCACTCTATTATTCTAAGAATTTAATACATTAAACAAAATAAATATCTTTAGAAATTATAATTCTCACATATACCATGGATAGAAGAATAGAAAAAACCCTCCCAAAACGTTGTGGAGGAAAACATAATCTGACCATGAAGGACCTCTAGTGGCACATAGACTTCCAATCAATAAACCCCTGACATTATGCTTGCTCAGCATTTTAGAAGGAATTACTTCTGTAGTTTCAGATTTTGACTTCAATTCATGTAATATTTTTTGTCTTTCCTTCAGTTGACACAGATGCAAAAAATATAAATTTGTTACAGTAATGTACAACAAAGTGTCTAGCTGAACAATGGCTTTGCCCTTTACTTGTTATCATTGTTATTGACATTTATCACCTTTTCAAACTTACGATTTTCTCATCAGGAGGAACAGCCTGATAGGACACACTGAAATGAAACTGTTTAGCAAAAAGGAGTTGAAAGCAGATGAGGATACCAGAGCTATGTCTTTGTCTTATTTGTTATGGCTGTGCTAATTCTTCTATTTGTCCTCAGCTCAAAAGTTTGGGTTTTTTTTAAAAAAAAGCAGCAAAAAAAAGCTATGCTGGTACTTTTGAGTTATCCTTCACCCATTCCAGAAGATGTCCAACTGTAAGAAATATTTGGATTCTTAGTTCTTTTCAGTCACACTTCAAAACAGTTTGATACTTTAGACACAACTTTTGAATACGAATAATTAATTTTTAAATAATTCAATAAATTTATGGCTAAAAATTCTTAGTGAAAAAGGAGTTATGTACCTACCAGTTAGTCTAGGGGGCCATTAAGCTTCTAAATACATTCTGCCTGCAGACAAACGAGTCATTCCCAGGGATTTCACTTATGTTGGAAAGGGGCCAGTAAACTATGTACAGTGAAACCAGTTACTTTTGTAGAACACCAGGAACAGAGTTTCTGTCTCAGAAAGAGGATGTACAGCCTTAAAGGCACACAGGGCCATGTCCCACTGGTGGGGCGGCACAGGGGAGGGGTGATGTCGGTTCTGGGCTGAATGAAGGGTGTCTGCAGGGCCGCTCAGCCCGGCTGGCACACACTGCAGGCACCTGCATCTCTTCACTGGCATGAGGCAAACTCGGGGGCCAGCAAAGATCCACAAACATACAGCTGCATTCACACATGGGACAGATCCTGTAGTGAAGCAGCAGCCTGGAGCTAGAGCAGTAGAACACAAAGCCATGTTTAGATAACATCTGAGATATCTCTGCATTCATGGCCATGTTGCCCACAAGCCATAAAAAGTTTCTGTGATAGTGAAGTTTATTATACTTTGCAATGAACTTAGTCCCCAAAGTCTAACAGAGGGCACTTTTTACAGTTGTTGTTGCTGGGGTTTTTTGGCTGTTGTTGTTGTTCAAATTTAAATTAAAAAGAGACCTCAGCCTGTTCAAACTCTTTATTTTGTTTCATATTTGGGAGTTCATAGATACCCCTCTGGCATTGCAATCTTTCTGCAGCTGAGCAGCTCTGACCTGGCAGTGTCTTTCTGGTGTGAGGCTGCTGCAGCCTACCTGTGGCAAGGAATTCCAAGAGCTGAGCTTAAATGGTGACAAAGAGCACCAAAGACATGATTCCTCATCTCTGGAAAACTGGCAGCCTGTTCCAGAGATATGATGAATGAAATAAAATGTGAAGATAATAGTATCACAGTTGTGGAAAGCAAATATGACTAAATACACAGGGTCTGATAAGTCTGCTTCTTTTAAACTTTTTGTTAGTTTAGTTGTGAAGAATCAGGATCAGCATGACCTGATTCATGACTATCATAACATCGAGACTAATCTTGACAAACTGATTTCTTGCAGGAGTCACAGCAGGATTTTTATTGGATTAGGAATTCAAAATTAAAATACTAATAAACTATTCCGTTATACAAGCAAAGGAAAAATACATAAAATCTCAGTGTAATAAAAATGGCTATGTATATTATAAATATAGAAGTATATTTATTAATGCTTTCAAAACATATAATTATACAGCTTTTCTTTTATAATGACCTTTAACATCATACCATTAGAGTCAAAGAGGGTATTTGGGGTCCTCTCCCATGTAGCCAATACCTTAGTGGTTATTTGAGCCTGGGCCCTTGTGGGAGACCAAAATTCACCTTCACTAATGACAGGTACATGGAATTGTAAAGATAACCTGAAAATGGCAGAGTGATGCCTCTTTGACTCTCCTAAATCTAAGCCAAGGAGAATGAATTTGACTAGTAGCATAGGGAAATAAACACAATTTGAATGAGAGAACCATGACAGAGGAAAACATGTCTGAAAAAAAAATAATGTTATGGTATTGGGGAGAGGAAGATTAAATCGTGGTGCTCTGTGGGGAACAGCTGAGGGTAGAGACCAACAGTGTCATGTGGCAGAAGATCCTTTCTGCCGACACAGCCAGGACAGTGATAAATATTTGCCCCAATGAGGGCAGAAGATTGCTTTTCCTGTAGACAGCTCGGGGGTTCAATTCCATCATGTGACACATACAGAGCATCATTAGAAGTACTGTTAAAAACCCACCAAAGTATCAGAATGTCACCCGGTTCTCCAGGTGAGCTGTTCTGAGATGTGGGTGAAAACAAACAGAATGTGAAAAATCCAGAGACGTGGGAAAGAAGCGGCAAAGAAGTGGGAGTTAAGAGTTGTAACGTTTCTGAGTGAAACGTTACAAGACTCGAGGCTGCGCAGAAAGCTGCGAGAAGTTAAACGTGAAGGGTTCACAGTAACTTACTCCAGTAACTGGCAGATGCGCCTGAGCTGCCTGCACCACACCGGGGCACCAGGCTGGACTGCTGCCGGGGAGCCCCGCGGGCGAGCGGGAACACCAACTTGGCTTTGGCGCTGATAAAGCCCTTGACTTTTCTCACCTAAACCCAGCGGTTGAAGGAAACTGCAGGGCCGGAGCGCGCCCAANCGGAGCCTTCGGCCGGGCCGGCACAGGGGAGCCCGGGGGAGCTCCGGCCGCTGCCCCGGGAGCGGCGCTCTGATGCCGGGGCTGCTCCGGGAGCGCCGCCGAGCCGCAGCCTGCGGATGCTGCTGGGCGAGAGCGCTC
>VXBB01018435.1:609499-642094 GCA_013399915.1 Illadopsis cleaveri
CCTCCCGGGGGCGGCCCCTCGGCGGGCACAAAGCCGGGCTCGGCCGCTGCCCGGGGAGCAGTGTGCTGCTGTCCCGGTGCTGCCGCTCATTCCTTCCTTCCGCCTTCTGCTCATCTCTTCGGTGCCGCCTCCACTGCTCCCGCCCTCCATCGCTGCCTGCCCGCTGCCGTTGGGCGCGGGGCCGGGGCAGCGCCGCGCCATGGANCGCTGAGCGTGGAATTAGCCAGTGACGTTTTGACTCTGTTGAAGTAGGACTGTGCTCTCACACATAAACAGATGCATTCGGCTTTTTTGTTCTTCTGTTTTCCATTCTTTTCCCTGCACTTTATCTGTTTTGTAGTCTTCGATCAACGTCGTTATGGAGGACAGGTCGTGGGGGATAGCAAAGGTAACAGAACAAAGTAACTGAAATGAGGTGTGGAGTCCAGAAAGACCGGTATCCCCATTTCCTCCTTCCTGAATCAACTTAGGATAGAGACCCATTCATGTAGATCTCTTGAATATGAGCACTAGTTAGGCATGGAAGACTTGTGGGAAAAAAAATCTTCCAAGCTGTGCAGACAAGCTGGTACTGGAGAAGCACTGCCTTCCAGGAGAGCAGGACTACATCCGCAGACTTCTAGGCCATCCACTTACACCTTCACTTTCCCTCTAGGGGAGGGAAACAGTCCCTGTTAAAAAGGCTTTTTTCGAGCCAAAAGTTTGGTCATTAATAGTTATTGCATCAGATTTGCCAGCCAAGGAAGTGCTGGCTTTCCTGCCAGCCTCGTGCTCATAAGCTGTAGTCTGCCTGCTGGACTATGTGATGGTGTGTGCTGGCCAAGCAGAGCCTTATTCCAGTGGACAAAACCTCATCTTCTCTTTTGGTTACTACTATTTTTCTCTTTTCACTCCTCCTGCCCGTCAGGAGAGACCCAAAAGGCAAGACAGAAACTTGTTGAGTTGTTCAGTAATCTCTACCTATGCCATTAGTTTTGCCAAAAGGCTACACTAAGTGAGTTTATGGAAGGTACTTGAAAGAAAATCAGAAACTTTCACTGAATTTTATGAAGTATTGTCTGAGATACTGAATTGATTTTTTTCCTTTTTTTTTTTCCTCCAGGTGACAGCAGGCTCAGCCACTTCAGTTTTGTTAGAGGCCTTTCTGAGTCATAGGAAAGTTTATAGTTGTATGTAATAAACTAGGGTGTGGTGGGTTTTTTTGGTGTTTTTTTTGTGTTTAGGTTGTGGGGTGTTTTTTTTAGTAGAACCATTAGAAAATATATTTCTGGTGCTTTTTTGTTTCTTACCTTTTGCAAATTAAATTGACGTCAGTTTCAAAGCAGAACATGGAAAAACTAACTTCTGATTGTGTTCGTGCTTAAAAATATGTTCTGTTGTTCTTAGTTAATTACTAATTATGTTGCAATATGGGTTCAGTCTGAATCTGCATTTTCCCTTAACCACTAGCATGAAAAAGTGGGTTTATTGAAATTAAGAGATCACTTCCGCCCCTGTTTAGGAAGGGTTCAGTAGTTAAAGCTAAGTGCAAGTAAACTCTCTATGTGAACAGTGTTGCCAGGCTTTGCCATGTCAGTATTAGATGGGTGGTGTAAATAAAATGAATATTTGAAAAGCTGTATTTATTGTAAGTTATAAATTCACATTAAAATTACAGGATTTGGTAAACTAATTGCCAGTAAAATTGTTAACTATGGTCTTATTAAATTTTCTTTAACTTCCTCTGATGTAGACTCTGATTATATTTTAATGCCTTGGTGTATTTTTTATTCTGCATTTCACATGGAGCCAAGGAAAGCCAGCCTGAGTTTCTCATGATGTTGAGAGCTGCACATTGTTCAGTGTTCACTTTAGACTGATTTGTGGCAAACTTTCATGATCTAAAAAGTCCCAAAATGACTTAAGTTTTGCTCAAAGCCATATACACAGCTAGCTAAGATAGAGTGGCTGAAGGGAGGGGAGAAGTAATTACTCAGTAGCTTGCTAGCAAGCATTAAAAGCCAACAATAACCCCTCCCCCCAACTATAAAACTGAAGGCCTTTTCAGACCACTTACCTTGAATCATCTGAGACTCCAAAGTGAATTAGTCCTTTCCAATGCATTAAAAAACCCCCAAAATACCACAGAGGATTAAGTTCTGGCATGGAAAAGTTAATAATTAATATATTTCAAAAACTGATCAATTATTAATAAGGAAGTCACTGTCATCGATACTCATATCAATCCCAAAATGAATGGAAACTGGTGTCTTTAAAGCATTTTTCTCAGAAGAAATTGCCTTGCAAAATGCACACAGTAGGATTTAATATTTGTTCTCAAGTTTTGCAGAGGATCAAACATATTTTTTAAGATAAGCTGTGAGCCCAGTGCATCATGCCAGGAGCATAGTGATGTCTTCTCAGTTTGAAATTAGTTTTGATGCTTTGGTAAATGATATGAGCAGAAACCATTGCTGCTTCCTGCTGGGGCTTCCAGCTGGCTTTGGGGAGCAGTCAGGGCAAGAGGCTGTTAACTTTCTGAGAAAGCTGCCAGGTATGGAGCATTTTGGGATTCACAGAAGACATTTTTTGAGGGTGGCCTTCCACTGTTGGTAGAGTAAGTGTTTCTGTGTGTTTTTTCATGTTAACTTTTTGAGTCTGTTCAGGCAAGAAAACCCCCCCTGAATTAAAATAGATAAAAACAGAGAAGGGCATGAGCTGTGATGAAGCCTGCTTGCTTTGTCAGACACCTTTGTTCTGTAGAAGTAAACACTGTAGCACTGCCAAGACATATATTAACTAAATAGCAATGATTTCTAGGGCAGCAACTACAAAGCAAACAGTTCTGGAGGTTCTGGACCTGCCTCTCTTCCCAAATGCAGAAATGCAAGAAGATAATTCCTTAGGGACTTTAAACTGGGAAAATTTGGTTATTAGGAAAGCTGAGGATCAACTTAGTGGAGTTACTCCACTGCAAGAGAGCAGGTTGGTCTGTCCTGCCTTCAGTAAATGATGGTTGAAGCAGCTCAATTGTTAATAAATTTGAATGGCAGCAGGTTTGTCTCATTTTACCCTCTCATTGGAACATGGTTGCTGTCCAGTTTGCCAGACTACTGCAAGCAGAGTCCAGGCCTTTGGTGTAGAGAGGGTGCTGTAGCTTGGGAGGAGCAAAGTTGCCCCTTGCAACTCATATCCTTGACAAAAATGTTTAAAGCCCTACCACACAGAAGTCCAGGTTTAATGAGCCTATTTAAACAAGCTTGTGGGGTGGTATTGCCTATGCTTCTGCCCTTTTCTGTGGCAATACCCAGGAGGTAGGTGAAGGGGAGTTTGTGTCCAGATCAGGGCTTCTGCCAGCCAAAGAAGCTTTAACCTCTCCTGGTAGCATATTGACAAGTGCAGTTCATTTTGTGCAGCACACAGGCTTTGCTCCAGTAAAATTGCAGGAATTTTGCCCAGTCATGTCTCTATTCATGTCTGATTCCTACTTCCACGCTCCTCCCAGCTAGTCCAAGTGCAGGGTGAGTTTAGTCCAATAAACTGCTAAAGGCTTTCTGTGTTCCTCATGTGCTGATGGTGAAGAAGAAAAACTTCTGCTAGTTTGGAGCAAGAATTTTTATTTGAATAATAAAAGTATATATGTATTTTTTTAAATGCCTGAAACCACGTTTTTTGTATGTTGATCACTGTAGTGTATCTTCCTTTGAATTTCAGTGGTTCTTCTGTCATTTTACCTGCTGTAAAGAAGCCAGAGTTCACAGGGCTAGCACAGGGCAAGCTGGAATCCTCATCCATGCCTGCTTGAAATTTTAGCTAACCTACATTACATTTGTTCTAATGGCAGCTGATTAAATTCTTTACAGGACTGTAAAAAGATATTTCTGCATCAGCCAGAATAATTAGCCAGAACGTGTCTGATTTGTTCACTAAATAGCGCAATCAGACCATTGACCTGCATATAAAGAAATGAAAAAGAAATCAGTTAAAATATAACAGAAGTGAGGTAGCTTCAAATTTTTCTCCTGCTATTTTTAATGAAAACCACCCACCACCCCCCATATGTATTTTAGAAATCTGTTTAGAAATGAGAATATTTTTCTCTCACATACCAGTAAGAGTTACTCAGATGAGACTGGATAGTACCTTATGAGATTGTCACATGATATATAATACTTAGAGTGTGAATGTGCACCATTCCTGGGACTGGCAAGGCAAGCTGTAGTGAAGCATGGGGTTCAAATCTCTTAGAAGTACAACGTGGTTGGACTTTGTAGAGATTTGCTGTCTCATCAGAATGGACTTGGAGAGAAAAATGTGCCCAGCAGCATTTTCAAAGTCAGAAGAGCTTGGTGTCAGGCTGAATAGGAAACAGGATTCATGCAGGTGCATTAGACACTGTGCAAGGAAGATGCTTCTCTTCCAAAAGGAGGGATTGATTGTGTGATTGTAGTCGGGTTTAGCACTGCCGAGCACACCCTTCTCATTGCCTGGCAGCTGGATTGCACAGCAGGTTGAGCTGGTGTTTACTGCATTGAAGTCATCCACCTGGGGAAAACAGCCAGTGTTACTCCCAGGTGGTGTGCCTGACACATGGGTGTCCTGCTAGAAATCAGCGTGGAGAGATGTGGGCACAGGGTAGGTGCAGGATCCTAATGGGGTCCTTTCTTCCCTTGCTTGATTAATTTGAGTGGAAACAAATTAAGCGATTGTGCAGACAGTTAAATAGTCATCAGTAGTCTTCAGAGTAAACAGATTAAATGTGAACTTAGCAAACGTGTGCAGACAGCACAGGGCTGAGCTCCTCTCATTGTATATTGTGCACGTGCAGAGACTGGGGTAGTAGAAATCTGCATAGCTCCACTGGCAGGAGAAAGAGCAAGCTGAAAAAAAAAGACATAGAGTTACATGCTCCTGTTTGTCTGGGAGCATCTGGAATATTCATCTTACATTAGGTGAAAAATTGCTACTAAAAGAACATGAACCCTTTTTTTCTTTTTTTTTTTCCCCTGCTGGCTGTGCATGGGACTTAAGAAGAGCTGTAAATGCAAACATGACCTTACCCAAAATGTATTCTTAATTCCATCATCAGTTGCAGCAGAACATGATGTAATAGAACAGAAAAAAATCCACAACAAGAATTAACTATAATAATTTTTATTGTAAGAAAGATTTATTTTAAGGTGAGAACAAGCAATCACTGGAACAACCTCCACAGGGGTGTTGTGGAGTCCCCATCACTGGAGGTTTGCAAGTTGCAACTGGACAGGGTACTAAATAGTCTCATCGAGGCTCCATCCATGAAAGGCTGGACCAGATGATCTTTGAAGATCCTTCCAGACTGAGCTGTCCTTTGGTTTTAGCAGTAATACTTTTGTTTCTTTAGCACTGCTTATCTTAAGGTCTGAGCTCACTAAAACTCAGGTCTCAGACGAGCCTGAAGGTAGCTGAGCTTTATCTCCATGTTGTAGATCTTTGTTGACCAAAGTCGAGATGGAATTCAGTGGAGGACAAAGGATTTAACTCGAAACCTGCTTAATGAGAATAGGACCTGCTATTGGGTAGAGCCTGCCTAGATGACCTGTTTGAAGATCCTTGCAAGTAACTGCAGTCTCCATGGTTGGTGGTTTAAACTGGCCTCTCTTCTCACGCAGCTGTCCTGAGGTCAGACTAGAACTTCTGCCTACACAAAACCCTGCTTACCTGTAGGTCAGGGCAACATTGGTAGGGAGTAGAAAAAGAATAAAGTGTCAGTCTAAAAAAATGACATTTCCCCTGTAAAACTAGCAAATATTTTTTTAGAAACTTGAATGTTTAAGCTTTCTGTTTTGTCTTTTATGTTCACAGGCATATTTGGAAAACTCTAATTCTGGGCCAGTTTGTCTCCTTGTTTATCTGTGGGACTGCTGTTACAAGCCAGTACCTGGCAGAAAAATATCGAGTGAGAACTCCAATGTTGCAAAGTTTCATCAACTATGTTTTGCTGCTTCTAGTTTATACAACAATCCTGGCATTTAGGACTGGTATGTGAAATACAGGATGGGAGTTTCTGGTTCATCTTTTTTTCTTCTTTCTACATTTTCCTTTCAGAATTTGAAAATAAAGACCTCAATAGTCATCCTAGTTTTAAAAGTTCCTGCTTTATAGCAGCACATGGAAATTAACTTCATAGGTTAAATGTGCATTTAATTTGATAGAATGTCATATCTGTTTAGAGTTTTGTGCTCTTTGGTTTGAAGTCCTCTGTTATATTAGGAAAAATAAGCTTTGTTGTAACACACTTTGTTACCAGAGGCTGTTTAGTATTCCTCCTATTCTTACTAATTTACTCTTTAGACAACTCTAGTCTTGCTGTGGTTTTTTTTCATGTGGAAGAATTTCTGTGCTTTTCACCATTTGCATTGTCTCCTCCCAGGCTGTGTTTCCTGTCATTGTATCTTAAGCAGGGACAGGCAAAGTCAACCTTGGTATTATTTATGCTTCTAAAAAGCAAAATTCCCTGCAACATTTGATTGGAAAGAAACACATATTGATTGCTGCTTTCTTCTAAACAGGCAGTGACAGTCTTTGGCAGATTCTGAAACAGAGGTGGTGGAAGTATATTTTTTTGGGACTGGTTGATGTTGAAGCCAATTATATGGTTGTAAAAGCCTACCAATATACAACCCTCACAAGTGTGCAGGTAAGGACTGATCTCTCTTTTTGAACTGTTGCTTTTATTGTAGTTTTGAACTGGTTTCTAAAATGAGATTCATAGGACGGACATGGAAGCTATTTAAGCCTGAAAAGAACTTTCCAGTATCTATTTTCTCTCTGCAGTACAGGGAAGAGCATCCTGTGTCATGAATAACCTTTCCAGGAAGCAGAGAAGATTGGCTGGTATTACCCTGTGCCAGCTCTTGAGTTGAACCCTAATTATTTTGATAAAAGCACTTCTAAGAGTTTGCTGACATCACTCAGTTTTTCCTCCTGACACAAAATAAAGATTTATGACCAGATAACAGTCACTCAGTGCAGGTTCTTGCTGATGACAGTGAGGTGGATCTCTTGCCTAGTCCTAGAAGCTGTGGGAGGCTTTGTGAGATGTAACCCCACCCGTGAGGACACTGAATGTCAGCTGGTGTTGCTGCTCATGCAGTGAGGGACCAGCCTTGTGGCTTTTGGATGTGGCAGTTCAGGGCCCTCCCTGGAAGACATGGAGGGAAGGTCAGCACACATAAAGCAATAGAAGACATCCTCTGCAACACCAGTGCTTGATGCTGCATTGCTGCACTGGGATATGTCTTGTGTTCTGAAAAAGCTCTATAAACAGAAGGGCTAAAGATGGGGTTTCTGTCACCCTGCATGGACAAAAGCTGCTGGAAGAGTGAGTGCTTTCCTCCTGCCTCCAGCTGCAGTCTCCTGAGCTTGCAGGGCCAGTTTTCTTGAACAAACTGCTTCAGAACACTGAGCAAAGTGGGAGTAACCCTGCTTTTGGCTATACTGTTGGTGAGCTGTGTCAGGCCCAAGTTAACTCTCTGTGTGACTTCACAGCTGCTGTGGGAACATGGAGAGGTTGGTGCATGAGCAAGTAGGGAGTGTATCCGCTGCTGTTACCAGTGATGGGGATCTGTGGCTGGGGTCATGACCCACTTACCTGATTTTTTTTTTTAAAAAAAAAAGTACCATGAAGACTTGGCTGTTAGTTGGAAACGAGTATTTGGGTGTCAGTGTTCTACAAAGTCAAAGTAATAGGGGTTAATATTTAAGAGAATTACCTGTAAAGCAATAAACTCCTGCAGTCCAGGATCCCTTTAGAGAATTGCAGGAAATTTTCTTTGCACTGGTGGAGACGGGTTGTGTCTCTTGGGTTGTTTTGTCACATTTCCACTTCATACTTATGTGTTATGACTCATTAGGTCTTTAATCTCCTTATAAATAATGCCTAAGAAATAGAAGTTTTAAGAGTGACTTGTTTCAGTCTCAAGATCAAGTTAAGCTGCTAAGTGAGACACTGTTTGACCTTATACTTCACAGCTGAAAAAGCCAGGACTTTGATCCAAATTCTCAGAAGTAGTAAAGCTATTCCCATGATTTCTTTCATAAAAATTAAGAATAGATATAATAGCTTGTCCTGTCCAGTTGCCAAAAACTCAAGCATTTTCTGAGCCTTTTTCCCTTGTGGCAACCTTGTGACTGATGCTGCTTTGTGTCAGTTCAGTAACTAATTTTGTTGTAATTGCCTCTTGCCCTGAGGTTTCTTGCCCATTTTCTGAAGTCACCAGTTTCTCACCATTGTCGGAAATGAGATACAGGAAAAAAAACCCAACACAACAAAAGCCTGTGATTTGCCCTAGTGCAAGGCATTTTCTTTTTGTTTTTGGCAAGCAATTATGCATTTACATCAGTACCTGTGGTTCAGAGCACCCAGCCTGATGATGGCCTGTCTGCAGTACTGGCTGTGCGTGGATGCCCAGGGACCATAAAAACAGCACAGGGGTTTATGGCACCTTCCCAAATGCAGTGTAGTCATTGTTGAAATGCTGGCTGGAGCTTCGGCTCACCACTATGAAATGTAGCTTCAAAGATAATTTTTTTTCAGCTCAGCAAGGAACTTCCATGTATTTTCTCACATACACACACAGAGGCAGAACTGGTTTCCCTTTAGATATCAAATACCAAATAGCGTTTTACAGGAGGGATTTGGAGATTGTTCAGGTGATAACAGCGGGATGACCACTGTCGTTTCTTGGTAAATACAGAAGAAGACTTTGGTCCACAACTGAACTGTTTGGCTGTGGCTGAGGCAGTGCCAGGATACTCCTTGCTGCCAGTGTCCTTTTTTTCTGTGGCAGGACTTGACTGTGCTGCAGTTTGACCACCTATTATGACACAAAGCTTAGTCGGGAGAGGTTCAGGTTGGATATCAAGAAAAGGCTTTTCACCCAGGAGGTGTTTGGGCACTGGAACATGCTCCCCAGGGAAGTGGTCACAGCACCAAACCTGACAGCGTTCAAGAAGTATTTGAGCAACAGGCACGTGGTGTGACTCTTGGGGTGTGCTGTACATGGCCAGGAGTTGGACTTAAAAGATCCTGATTGGTCCCTTTCAACTCTGGATATTCTGTGATAACAATTCTGTGATTTATTGCAAAATACCAAGCAGTATAGCTGTGGTTTAATGTTTTAAACATGTTATTGGGCACATTTAGCATTCACTCTGTAGATAATTCAGATAGAAATGTTTTTCAGTCAACTATTGACAGATTGTCAGCTGATGGAAGAGTGCTAGCCTAAAAAGGAGAAAATATAGGATGAGCCCCTGCGGCTCAGCTGGAGGCTGCCCTGAGGGAGTCTTGTGGGGAATTAGCAGGATAAGCAGTTGAGCATTCTTGCTTACAAAGCTGTCTGAAGCTGTCAATTATAAGCAAACCAATGACCTCCAACTGTCTATGGTAATTTATTAACCGTATATTAAAGCATCTTCTAATAATTTACCCTGCTTTTAAAACCTCCTATAAACAGTGTGGCCAAAGCGTGGCTTGAGTCAAAACATTTGTAAATCAAATCACCAGGTTATCTGGTTTTTCCCCTCCACCTTGTTAAAAATACAGGCTAGGATTGAATAAGATGAGAGTTTGAAGAGGCTCTACTGGAAATAGTAGTCAGTACCACAGTACTGCTGTAAATGTTGTAAAACCTCAATAAATAAACTTTATTCTTTTAATTTATTCCATTGACACAATTCATCCTGATATTACATCTGCTTTGCACCTCTTTGATCTTGATCCTGTACAGAAGAGCTCTGTAATGTACTAGATGAAGGGAAGGTAAGATCCCGTAGTTGGAAATCTGATTCCATCTGTCTGTAATTGAGGGTAATTGTCTCCCAGAACAGATTACCAGAGTATGTTCTTCATCATTTGGTGCCTGTGTGTCCTGGCTGCAAATCCTCTAACCGTGGTGCTGTGGTTCTACAGTGTGTTCTTGGTCTGGATGCAGCTATTCCCCATCTGGCATTACTGAAAGAGTTTTTGGCTCATTATGTACTACTCCCTTACATCCTAATTAAGTTGTTTTTTAAAGGGTTTCTACTCTTTCTCTTTGAGTTGGAAAACTGCTGGGAGGTTGGAAGGCTACATGCTAACATCTCAGTTATTGGGATGTGAAAGCTTACTTATTAGTAGAGGAGGTATCGACCACCAGAGGGGTAAAAATTTTGCTTTCTAATGCTTGTAGTATTTCTTGTTGTTTGATACCAGTCAAAACAGTCAAGTTTGAAGGAAATGTTAGTGTTTTCTTCAGTCTAGACTAAAGGTAAGATAGAGAACAAGACCTGTGACAAGGTAGAAAGTCAGTGTAATATTTTCCATGGTGTAAAATTGTATTGGAATGCTTGGTATCACATACTGGGACTCAGGTAGTTGTAATGGCTCATAGTACAGCCTGAAGAAGTACTTATACACTTGGTAGACTTTAAAAACTGGACAAGCTGGAGGCAATCCGAGGAGCAAAGAGAAAGAGTTGGAAGGATTAGAGGCACTGTTAGGATTTAGTCTTTAATAGCTGCTCTTAGCACTATGCTTGTAAGACTTTACTATGTATAGTTATGAACAAGTAAAACCAGACTTATCAAAATGTTTACAAGTTTGGTTGAAGCCCTTGGGGACACTGGCACAGCACAGAAGTCGACTGCAGTGGTGGACTGAAGCAGGCAGAGTCTGGAAATGAACATTAAGAACCAAGGGCTCTTGTTCTGATTGCAGGGATTATGCCCCAGTCCTACTGACCTGGACATATTTTGTTGGGGCTTCAAGAGGCCAGGTTTTAAGGGCTGACATTTGAGAGTAATTTCTGAGGAATCTTTGGGAAGTTGACTATATGTTCTGCTGTAGGCTGTTCCCTTCTGTAGTTCTGTGGCGCTCTACTGAGACAGGTCAGAAAATACACCTTTTCTTTCCTTTGACAAATTCAGAAACAAAATCTATTTCATTGAATTAAATATTAAACCAATTATGATTAGCACATATACAGTAGTGTATATTCTTCTGTATTAAGTACACAGCTGACTCTTGATGCTTCCTGTATTAAAGGAGAATGGGTAGAAGATCCTTGGAAATGTCCAAGGCCAGGCTGGAGTGGTTGAGTGGAAAGTGTCCCTGCCCACAGCAGGAGGGTTGGAACTCAATGAACTTTAAGATCTCTTCCAATCCAAACAGTTCTGTGATTCTATGGGTGGGCCTAACAGCAAAGATACACAGAAACATGTAGAGAAAAAATAAAGATAAGTCAGAGCATTAAACCTAAAACTGCAGGGTCAGGTCCTTGTCATAGTCACATCAATGTAAAATCAGATGACTTGTACCCATCAATAGTTCCATATTTTTGTACATGGAACCCTGGGGAGCAATGCTGTTTCAGAGCAACATCCTAGCATTCATTTGTGAAGCTGCAAAAATTGATTAGATCCATTATTAGAAGAGTTCCTAAACCAGTGCTTTTCTGCCTAGAGAAAGTGGACCCCTGTTCCAGCTCCTCCTTCACTTGCAACATGCTTTTAATGGTGAAATGTGGATCTCACCTCTCTCTTAAACAAATCTACTGAGGCTGCTCTGCAGGTTTCCTTAACATCTGATGATTGGAAGTAAGATCCTGTGCATTTACTTTCAGTATGTTGCAGTCCAGATTTGGGGTGGGTTTCTAACTCAAACAATTTTTCTGTACACACAGCTCCTGGACTGTTTTGGGATTCCCGTGCTGATGGCTTTGTCGTGGTTCATTCTCCGAGCAAGATACAGACTGATACATTTTGTTGCTGTTGCCATCTGTTTGCTGGGTGTGGGAGCAATGGTGGGTGCAGACATTTTGGCAGGGAGGAGTGAGAGTGAAGGTAAGGAGTCCTTTATTGTGGGGGGGGAAGAGCAGAGAGATGGTTCCTGCTGTGGACAGGAACTTGTAAAGCACAAATAGTAGCAGATACAGTTCTGTTTTAAAAGAGAACATGTTGCTATTTTTATTTCTTGTCCAGGAAGAGGAGATGTTGATTTTATGGAGAGCTGTGGAATTTCTTTGCTTGTATCTTTGGATATTGCTTCCACCTTAAAAAAAACAAACAACCCACTTGTGTTAAGTTTAAATCATTCAGTAGACAGTGAGCTGCTTTCATTAGACAATGTGATGGAAAGTCTCATTCCTGAAAGCTTGTTCACTTTGACTGTCATGTGAGATGGTTTAACAGAAGAAGCTGCCTCACCCTGCAAACCTTGTTTATACAGTATCAACCTGCCGGCAGCCAGACTTCTCTGATTTGCTGTTTTCTCTGAGAGCAGGTACCACATAAAAAGTTGCTCACAGCAGCTGACTTCTCAGAGCTCTCTTTGGCAGACCCAACAGAAATGGTCCCTGTGTCCCCAAGGTTATAGCCTGGAAAGCAGGAGCTTATTATGGGAGTGCAAGAGGAGGTGGGGCAGGATGGCAGGATTCCTGGGACCTCTGTGAGGGAGGTTGGGCTCTGGGGCCAGCTGGGTGCAGATAAGGGCAGGTCTTGTCTTCTCTATGACAGATGTTTAAATCAACCAATATCATAACGATCTTACTTTGAATAGGAATTTTGAATTTTCAGAGCCAGAGGGTATGACAGAAGGTAAATTTCAGGGCATTGCCTTCATCAGGCAGCATAGAGATAAGACTGTGTGATGTTATTTTGGGGCCTTACTGTAGGTAAGACATAAGACAAACTGAAGTATAGCTTTACTGCTATGTGGTACAAGTATCTTAGAGGGAGAAGAATGTTTCCCTGAGACATTAGGCAGTTGTTCTTTATTTGCTGACCTGGAGATCCTTTCTGCGGCTTACCCTCATATTTTAGACATAATTTCTTAGTGATTGCCTAGGGAAGGAAATGTTAAACCAATCGAAGGATTTAAACAGTGATCCTCCTGCTATTTAGCTGATGCACAGAGACATTTAATAATGAGTGATTGTAGCACAGGGAGTCCCATTTGTAGAATAAATAGACTGCAGCAGGACACACCTGTCTGCACTGCCCACTTAGGACATGTCATAAACCTGAGTCCAGGTCCTTCCAAAATCAATAGACTGATTTTAGCAAACCTTGAAACAGACCTTACTGCAAAAGTGGGGACAATATTCTTGAAATGCAGAGAGCATCTCTAACTGGGAATTTGCTCAATTCCCTACAGTGCCTGAGGTCAGCAGAAGTAAGATTGGACCAGATGATGCAGCAGTGTCTTGGCTGGGATGACAAGTAAATGCTGGGTTTATCTCACTCCACACGGTGCAGGGTGAGGTGAGCAGGCAGCAGAGTCTGTGCCCAGACACTCCTCTGCACACACAGGAAGGGTTTCCTTCCCCCTTCCCCTGGAATGAGCTAGGAAGATAGAGATGTTCAAGATAAATTTGCTTGCTTTTTAAAGGAAAGTTAAAAAGTGTTTGTGGCATTACCCTTATTGTGGATTAATATTTCTGTACAGGTAGTGACGTGGTGATTGGAGATGTCTTAGTGCTTCTTGGTGCTTCTTTGTATGCCATTTCTAATGTGAGTGAGGAATACATTGTGAAAAATCTGAGCAGAGTGGAGTTTCTAGGAATGGTGGGCTTATTTGGGACTATTATCAGCGGTCTACAGCTGTAAGGATCTAATATTTATTTTAAAACTAATTAAGAATATACTACAAATGATTGCTTGTATACCCTGAAATGATGTTATTAAGTTCTTTGTTGCATCTTTATTTGGCCTGTATGGGAGTCCTTCCACTTGAATTGATTTTTGTTGCTGATCAGTATCTGTTTTATATCATTTTTATGTGCACTAGTCTTATTACAGCAGTTCTAAAGCTGAACTCCTGCAGTTCAACACATAGGATACTTGGCTGTATTTTTGATTTTGTTGATGTTTGTGAGGACACTCAGTATGCTGAGGACTGTTTATAGGAGTGTATTTCTTAATGGATTTTCTCTATGCAAAGATTAGGAGATAATTGCTAGCAGGAGATCTTCCATAGTACACTCAAGTTTAAAATGAAGCCATATATACTCTTACAAATAACCACGTTTGAGTAACAGACCAGATGCACTTAAGTCTGTCTAATGAATTATATAGTCCTCATTTCTCATCATTATAGTTAATAATTTCCTCAAATGGTATATTAAATAAAACTGAATCGCTGAAAACACCTGTGAAGAAGGCATAAGAATTTAATAACAGTGCTCTTGACTTTCAGGCACTTTAATTTTCATGTCTTTTTTCATGCTTGTTAGATGTTTGAGCTAGTGTCATTCAGTAAAATTTGAAACAAAAATAGAATGGCTTATAAATCAAAATGTTTCTAATATATTTGGTAATGAAATTCTCTATTTGAGTATGTTTTATTTTTCCTTTTTTTACTCTATTATATCTTTTCTCTAACTCTAGAGCCATTGTGGAACATAGGGAGCTAATGAGAGTTCAGTGGAACTGGGAAGTTGGTATGTCCATGACAAAATAATGTGCATGTTACAGAACACTGGAGAATTATAATCATTTAGACTTTAAATGGTGGGGCTTTTCTTTTCCTTCTCTGAATAACAAGCAGCATTAATATTATATTTCACAAGTTTATTTTCTTCAAACTTTGCAGCCCAGCAAAGAGAGAGGGTCTGCAAGATTGAACATTAAAACAGGTTTTGCATTTTACGTATAACTTCAAATAATTAAAAATGAAATCTGTTTAGTTACTGACATGTTTGTTGTTGAAACATCACAAGAACATTTTTCTGTCGTCCTTCCTAAATGAAGTACAGGAAAAACTGACACATTTTGACCTGAACAGAACTAAATGTTGTCAAGATGTGTGAGTCTAAATTCCTTCAGTCAGCTCTTAGGTTATATAAGAATGAACAAGACCTTTCTTGTATAGATACAGTAATTCTTGCAATACAAGGTAATCTTCCATGCTTCTCTTACATGTACATTCTTATATCTTTTAGGAGAGAAAAATGCATAGTTTTAAAGCACCTGAAAAATATCAGTGCTCTACAAAATCATAGTTCTGTGCCCGAGGAGTAACTTGTCACCTTGTTTTGTAGCACTGCTGTTCACAGCCTTTGCTCTGTGCATGTTTGCGCTGTACAGCTTCATGCCAGTTGTGATGAAAATTACCAGCGCAACCTCAGTCAACCTGGGCATTCTGACTTCAGATCTCTACAGCCTCTTCTTTGGGCTTTTCCTGTTTCACTACAAGGTGAGTGAGTTCATTCCTTCACTTTCATGTTCTTTCAGTTACGTTTCTACTCCAAAATCATAAATAAAGCGTAATGTTCTTAAAAGCCCTGGAACAGTCATTGGCACCTGCACGTTTCTGCAGCTTCTGTCATTCGTTGTTGGCAGGTGCCAGTCAGAAGGAGCCCTGTTAGTCAATGACAGAGCCTTGCACCATTAGCCAGAGAGCCATTTTCAAACCATTTCACACTTGAAGGAGTAAGTTAATGTTAAGAGATAGTAAATAATTTCCTGAGGTGTTTCAATAATAGAGTTCTCACTGAAAGCCCTTTGTGGAACAGTATGTTAGATCTGGTTCACTACTCCAAGTGTCCAAGGAGAGGGTTTGAATCTCCCTGTCCTAAAAGGCATTTGGTGTCTGAACGAGGACCAGTTTGATTTTCAGAAAATAATATTTTCTTTCAGAAGTTTAATCTGTTCATTACCCACATTTTGGGATGAGAACCAAGCCCTCTTAGGGCTGCTGCTAAGGAGAGACTAAAGGATCTGAAAAAATACAGATAAATGTATTATTCCGTACACTCTCCAAAAGGCAGTTACTTTTATCGTGCTCTAAAATATTTTTGGCAGTGTCTACTCAAGCTAAATGACAGTGCTAAAAGGATTTCATTCCACCCTCTACTTTTCATCCAGAATCACTTGTGAGAACCTAGCTCATTAAAGTAATTGGAGTAATTGAGCCAGCCACTCAGTGACTGGAAGGGCTGAGTGAAAAGCTTGTGAACTTTGCTTAGGAACTTAATTTGAATTATTCCATGTGGTTGCTTTCTCTTCAGCCAGAAGCTTTTAGGTCAGATTTGTTTTCTGAAAATGAAGGCAGTGCAGAGTCTGGTTATGGTAGGGTCTGACAGCAGCTAGATTTTCCTTTTCAAGAGTCTCTTAGCTCAGCTTTTCTCCCTGTTTTGGGTTCCAAACTTTGCTCCAAACTACAAAGCATCCATTAAAAATGAATGCAGGAAGCAAATGATGCTTATGGTCCAACAATTAAATCCTTTCTAAGTCACTTTTAAATGTGGATTTTTGCACCCAGATAGATTAACTCAAGAAGTGATTATAAATTTATATTCATAATAGTGAAGAGGAAGAAAAGACTTGGAAGGGATATATTAAATTTTTATTTTTCAGGTTTTTAGCTTATTTTGGGAAGAGGTTTTTCTGGGAGCAGGCCATCTCATAATTGTTAACAGCAAGGTATTCTGGTACCAAAAGGAAAAATGAACAGGTGAAGACTTTGGGATTGTGTTGAGAGAACTTCAGATATTTATTGAAATAGGAACTTGCATCTGAGGTTAGAAACAATGAAGTAGCAAAAAGGGGAGCAACAATAATGCCACATCTATAGTAATCAGATGATCTGTGATAAGTTATTATCTCATCTGTTATCTAAGATAACCATGAACTGAGAGAGCCTAATTTTGACATGGCTCTTAGCAGTAGAAAATCTTATTGCCAAGTTTACCATATAGTTTCTTCACCTGTGGGGCAAGGAAACCAAGTTGGATGTTTGCTGGATTAAAAAGATTCCTGGACACAGGAATCTGCAAGCAAAAATACAGAGAGTTATTGCTCTGTATTCCCCATTAACATGTGATTTTTCACAACAAGCTGCTGGAGGCTTGGCTGGGCTGTAGAGTGAAAAGAACCATGGAGAGCTCTGAATTTCCATGGTCTGAGCCTGCTCTGAAACAAGCAAACAGAAGGACCACAATCAGTGGCTACAGCAGAGACCAGGCCCAGGAACTGATAAAATTTTGAAACACTTGTGCACAGTGTTTTGCCAATGCACTTAACTTTTCGGCCCCAGCTGTGTCTGTTTTAAGTGAAATGTGCATTTTTCATGCCTGTTTTGATCTCTTTTTTATTTTTTTCCTTTTACTCCATAATGAATCCTTGCTGTGCTTCCTAATGAACTAATTCTATAGATACCTGTAATCCCTCAAGAGATATTGAGAAAGATCTTCACATGCATTAATTGTATAAACCATTGTAGAACAGAGTATACTGCACAAACAGACACTAGATGGAGGTACAGTCCTCCAGTAACATTTAAAATACTCTAGGCTCAGCAGTGGGGATGAGGATATCAGCTGCACAAAGTGTGACTGAAATCAGTGTCTGAATAAAGTTGTTGCAATATTTGAAATTAAAAAAAAAAAAAAAGAAAGAAAAAACCCAGGAAAAAACCCCACTGAGTTCTCAAAAGGAAAAAAAAGAAAGAGTGTAGGCCTGATGGAGCAGCATGGGTAATGTTCACCTGTGTCAATAAATGCAAAAATACAGGCAGACCTTGAGTCACAGCTGCACTGCAACAGCTTTGGCACCCTGCCTTGGTGGCTGTATCCACTCCTGGAGGAATTGACTTCCAGCCTTGTGCACTGCACTGCAAGAGGGGTCTGCAGTTCCTGTGCCTGCCCAGCCTCAGGTCCTTGCACACAGGCACATGCTCACCCAGGGCCTTAGGCTGGAGAATTGGTGCAGGTGGTTGGATACAGCCCCAGGCTCTGCCTATTTGCTGGGAACAGGTCAGTGAGTGGTGTGACCATGGGTGATCCTGCTGGCTCTGTTGGGATAGTTCATAGCTTGATGCTTCCTCCTGTGTGGAGCGAACACGTGAGCCCAAGCTCCTCCAGGCAAACAGCCAACAAGATGAGGAGAAAGGACACTTAACACAAGGCCACTGTATTTCAATCTGCTTTTCCTTTCGTGTGCTGCCATACAAGAGTTTCCAAGCCAAATGACTGCCAGCTAGGAATTACAATGCCTTAGTTTTAGATGCCTCAGTCCTTTTTGGAGGAGAGTCCACTGTCTAGGTCCTACTATTCAATTCATCCTGATAAACTAAAACATCTTTTTCAAGCATGTCTAAGGAAGCTAAGGAAGTTAGGGCATATTGACAGAGGTATGTAGGATATGCTGTGTCATTCCTCCTAGTGTTTAATCAGTGTGATTTGACAAAGAGAATATGGAGGATTTGAATAAACCTGCCAACAAGTGTTCCTGGCTATGGATAACTTCAACACTTGGTATTATTGAATCTGGTGTTATGAAGTAAGTATTTGTCTTTCTGTCAAGGTGGATGAATCTTGGCAATTACTGGAATTGTAACAGGCAAGTGAACAATAGAGTGCCTGATGTACTTCTGCAATTTGTATTTGCTTCACAGCCTGCAAATGCCAATCTTGTAAAAGGAGCCCCAGCCCTTGACCCTCAAGGACCTGTTGGGTGTAGGGAGCAAACTGTTTTGATCCAGCAATAACACTCATGTAGCCTTGCAGATGGGTAAGAGATCTGTGCAGAGAACCAGCTGCTCTGGTGACTTGCAATAGCACAGAGATTCATCTCTTGCCAGAACTTCAAATACTTGCACATGCTGGATCAAAATTCTCTTAGGGGTAGAGTGTTTCAGTATTCATGTATGTAAACAACTTTCATTCAGTATGACTGTGTTTACACCCATTGCTCTCTCTGTTAAGATTATTGTATGTAGACATGAGGAAACTCCCTGCCCAACAGTCTTGAGAATGAGATGCAGAGAAAATCAGCCAGTGGCCCAAGTCTTTAAGTAAATAGAGCTGTTGAATTTTGCTTTTCAGACCTGAATCCAGCTCATGGTGATAATCCCCATTAAAATATTTTTTACAAGGAAGGGTAGCTTTCACATTCTTGAAACAAGGCAGCTTTGGCATGTTCTTACATCAGGCATGACTTAATGCATCTCTTTCTCTCCTCTGCCAGTTTTCAGGTCTTTACATCCTGTCCTTTGTTGTCATCATGGGGGGCTTCCTCTTGTACATCTCCACTCCTACTCGGACGGCAGAACCCACGGAGCTGCCTCAGCCCAGCAGCTCTGGCCTGGACAACGCCGCGCTGAAGCTTGAGGAGAGCAACAGTGACGCCCCAGCCTTAACTGTGCAGTTCACAAGAGGGGAAACCGTGGTGGTCAGCACTGATTAAAGAAATGGCAGCACTTCAAAACAGAGCTTTTTTTTTTAATTGCCAAATTTCCCTCAAATGTTAATCCAGAGAACTGTCCTACTGCCAAGGCACATATCATACTGTGCTGGGTTTTCTGCACTTAATAGACTTTTAAGGCCAGATCCTCAGTCAGTGAAACTGTATTGATTTGCCCTTGCAGAAAATCTGGCCTTTAGACAAAGACAGATTAGTATTTATGCGGAGTCTTTGGAAAGTGAGAGACTGTTATTTTTAATTAACTTAACAACAACTGCTTGGGGTATAACACTAAGCCAAAGCAAGCTCCCAGGTCGCATCATGGGGAGCAAATATGTTTTATATTGCAACAGGGACCTAGATCTGCACGATGCTGTCTGAGGGCTTCATGGTTTCCACCCCTTGGTGCAGGGTGCTCTCAGATAGCATCTTGCAAAAGCTGCTCAGCTTCTCACAGGACCTGGTTCTGCAAGCCATAGTGCATTCATACACCTTCTACGTGCTGGTGGACTTCATTCCTCTGCGGAAGGATTTGCTGCCTCCATTCCACCCAAATGTTCATCTCTCCATATTGCTGCACTCCCTGTTGCCGCTGGGGCTGCTACGTGTATTTCATTTTTAATTTTGCTAGTATGGGAAGTTTAAATATGTGTTTTTATAATTCCTCCTGTTTCTCTCTGTGGCCTTTTGTTTGGTGCATTCCTGTTAGCTGTGGGGAAGGCAAAGACAGGCTCTTCCTCTCTTCAGTAGAACTGAAAATGGGGTTTTTTTTCTGGATGAGAAAGCAAAAAGGTTTGAATGGAAGTTCACTTCTCAGTGAATTTCTCCCTGGAACAGGACACATTTCTGCTGGAAGAGTTGTAATAAAATTGGCATTTCTTCAAAAAATTGAATCATCTAAGCCAACTCTCTTGGCAACAATAATGATATAATATCCAAAAGGTTAGGTGCTTTCAGTAGATACACTGGCAATTTTCTACCTTTATATTTATAATAAATGTTTAAAAAATACAGGGCTGCAGTTTTAAGATCTGTAAAACCATACTGGAGTTTTATTTTATTTTATTTTATATTTTGTACAAGCCTTCATAGCTCAGGTGTATGAAGTAAAAAAAGAATAAAGTATTCAGCAGCTGGAGAGTTGGTCTTGGTTTACTTATTTTTTAAGCTAGGATTTCTTTACTGCTCAAAATTGTTTTCATTAATTTTGCCAACTAAATAATCCTGTTACTGGCTAAGCTTTGCTCTAGAAGGAAATACAACGTTTTCTGAAGATACTGGTGGTCAAATGACACAGACTGGGTTTGTGTTTCTGGTGTAGGTTATTCAAGCAAAATTTTTGAGGAAAAATCTTACCTGTTTGTTATTTAGCAATAGGAAAACAAAGGTTCAACAGATACTACAGCAACAATCACTGCTCTTTCATGTGTACTTCATGCACAGAAGGGTGAACAGGTGCTGATGTTTTATGGAAAGCATTTGGGTCCTCTCCCATGTAGAATGCTTCTTTTGAGGGGGGATGGTATTTATTTTGTTTTCTAAAATTATGTGGTATATGATCAGTGTAACATAACGTAGATTTTATCTGAAAGTACATGGAAGTGTGTATTGACTCAGGCTTTGGCCGGTCTTCAAAACACAGGACTGGTGTGAGTGCTCAGGCAGTAGGTCATCTTCTCAATATATAGACCATTGAAACCAGAATTGTGTAAAACATGGATGAGATTCTAGGCACAGCCTGGATTTTTTCTTCAAAGGCTTTTAAAATCTGACTGTATTTGGAGGCTGAATCTGATTTAAGCAAATTGGGCCAGACAGGATTTCTGCTGGGCTGCAAGGAGAAGGGAGCAGTGTGGGGCAGCTCAGATTCCCCAGCATGGACACTGGGACACCTTAGTGATTTGACACTTATATCTGAGTTGAAAGCTTTAAAACTCTGTTGCACAGATACAGGCTGTGATTTAATTTTTTATGCTGTGATTTTACGCCTTGTAAAAGATTTCCTGGCATAATGTGGGTAGCTCAGGTTCATGTGTGTTAATGCCACCAAGAAGGTCTTTCAAGCTCTCAGTGAGGACGAGGTTGATTTTTTTGGTCAGTCCTTCTGTCAGTGACTGTGCTCTTGTTACCCTCCTGATGGTTCCCATTTTTCCCTTGTGATCCTGCTGGATGCAGGGACCTCCTCTGGCAGCCTGGGATGGTGGCCAGCCACATGCTGGTGGTCATGCACACCTAGTCTCCTGCCTTTCATCACCTTAAATCTCTACTCCATCCCCATGGAATGGCTGTCTGGGTGGAGTTGAGGCAAAGTTGACTTGCAGAAGAGCTCTGCATCACTAACCAGCACCATGGTGTGGTCCAAGCTCTGGGCACTTGAGGTACTTGAAGCCTGACCTTGAAGAGTCCTCAGCACGGGGTGTTGATCCCTTGAACCTGCTTTGTGTGGGAAGGGGCCAGATATATCAGTCATCCTTGCTGTCTGTCCCATGAATCAGAAGGAAGTGGGTGCAGACTGTTGAAGAAAGATGCATTGCTTCAGAGCACAAGTGATACATGTATTGCTTGTGGGGAAACAAATGTTTGGTTAACAAATACATATGCCAGATCCTCTGGTACCTCTGAGACAAGGTGCCTGGGTGAGTCTTTAACATAAATCTTCTTGGAATATTGGAATAAGCTGGAGAAAAAAAAAAATCCATCTGTCACTTGCATTAAACACAAGATGGCAAATAAAAATCTGTGACATCCAGCCTTCCTCCAAGGTTTGGTTACAAAACAGCAAAAGTTATCTGGCATCAAAATGTCACGGTGTGTTGGGAAGTAAGAAATTAGTGTGTCACTAATTGAGTCCTAACATCTCTAGAGCTTGAGGAGAGGATGGGCTTGCGGACATCAGTTATTTTAAGGTTTTTGACCTTTTCTAGGTCGCATGGTTCTGGAAGATGTGATGTCTGGAACAAGCACATCAGTGCTTGTCAGCACCATTCATTCACACTATTTATTGTGGGATATTTCATTGTGTTGTATATTTGCTTGTCTTGGAACTATCTATTTCACATGCTCTGTGATCAATCATGAATCAATTTTGAGCAAGCAGACAGAGATTCGTAAAAATGCAGAGTGAAGGATCCTGCGACTGGTTTGGTCTTTCCCCAAAATACAACCTCTTGGCAATTTCAGTGTTATACCTGATAAGAATCCAATGAGCTGTGATGTTTTAATGTTTAACTTGAGGCTATACCTAAACATAGATTCATCAGACAAACAATATGCAAGGTATTGGAACCTCACCCTCTTGAGCTCTCTCTTTGCAGTCCTCGGAAGGAGTAATTCAGCTCTCCCTTGGAGATGCCAATATTTATTTATTGAGTTTACTTGTTTGGGTGGCATCAAGCCAAACCTAGAGATACCAACCAAGTGCAACATCCCATTCTTATGGGCATTGGTGTCTTCTTGTAAGGGGCTATACAAACTGAAACTTTTACAATTTATGTGAGAGATGAAAGAGGCACAGAGAGATTTTCTTAGCAGCTATGGGAAGCCTGTGGCTGGTTCAACAAGATTTTGTGTGCAGTGGTATTTAAAATGTGCATCCTTCAGTCCTCTCCTGATACAATTTAATTTTTCTCTTGTATAAGAGCATTCAAGCCTGAAAGTTATAGATTTTACAGAAAAGAGCCAGAAGGAAAAATCTGATTTCTTGTACAACACAGGTCAACATATTGCATCTGATTGCTCACAAGTAAAAAAATGCAGCACTGTACCAGCTACTGGGAAGACAATTAACTCTATCCCAGCCAAAACCAGAAAAAGGTATAGGTTTTAGTAAAGTTGCAGCGTTTCTTTAAAATCTTCATATTAAATTCTGAAAGCAATATTGAATTCATCCCTTCTGGAAGTAGGAGGATTGACTTTATTTTCATGAACTGGCTCTTGGATATATATATAAAATGTGAAGAAACTTACAGTTCTCAGAGCTCTCTGAGAGTAAACAGCCTCCAAAAGCAGGTTTCCATGCCCTTCATGACTGATGTATTTTTGTTAAGGTGTGAGCTGGGAACAGCTGTGATATTTTCATCTTAATTGTATGGCCTGGGGTCAGTATCACTGAACTCAGGCCCATGACATCACCCTATTCAAAATAAAGTTTATTTCACCAGCTCATCTCTAGCCTGTCTCTCTGTGTCAGTACCAGGAGCACAGCTTGTGCAGCAAGGCAGAAAGATCACTGGCACTACAGGTGAAATGTGTGTTTTATCCCCATAAATCATAGTATCAGAGTTTTCAGAGTACACCAAAGGAGAGGACAACATGAATTGAGACTGCATTACAGACAACTTCCAGAGAAGGCATTAAAGAAAGTGGCTTAAAAAAAATATAAAGACGTATTATTATTGTACAAAATGAAATGTTGATGTTTATTTGAGATGTTATGATGTTTTCATAGAAATACCAAAGTTTATTATGTACTGATGCCTGGAAACAGTGCAATATCTCCAGAAGTACCCGTCAGTGGAAGTTTATGTAATCAGCACCTGGTAACAGTGGTTGCAGTTCTCTGGAATATTTTTGATCGTACAGCGGTCCATGGTGATGTTGCTGCTCTTCAGCACCATCTGTTGACATTGTCTCTAATTATTTTAATTAGGAACTGAAATCATAAGGCAAAAGTGCAGCTTCCCCAGCACAACCATGTAATTCAGTAAATACATGACCAAGTGGGTGATTGGAAATGGGGTAAACGTAGCAGAAAAAGGCTGCACAAGAGTATGGCTACTTGCCAGTAGAACAGAAAAAATTGGTTTTGCTGTAACCAGTTGTTATTTTTTAATAAACCAGATAACCCATCCATACACAGATCATTGTAACAAAGTAGGGAATGTTTTAAATTTTAGCCTCAAACTATTGGGTCACCTTTCCTTGTCAAAACCATGGCAAAATTCAAACTGACTGAGAAATCTTGCTCAGAGTAAAAAAGATGCCACCAATCTCAAACAAGCCAATGCTTCATGGTCTGATAATAATATATGTATATGCATAATATCTGTGCCCTTGAAAAATCAATGAGTATTTAAAAACCTGCACAGGTACAGGATACAACTTGTGTTATTGCTTTGCTGTTTTGTTTATGGCAGAATTCCTACAAGTCAGTTGCAAGGAGACTGTGATGCTCCTTGAAGCTCAAATACCTTTGCAATTTGTCTCCCTCTGCCATCAGTGTGAGTGCCTGCTGGACTTCTCTGGAGAAATTGCTTTCATTTAATAAAGTTTATACATTGCATATGTTAAAAAAAGAAAACCTGCTGGGTAATCCTATCTCTTGCAACATCTCTAAATTGATTTGCTTCTTGAGAGCAAGAATGATTTGTAACTCACAACAAAGCTAAAGTAGCATGACTAAATTAAGAGGAGCATTCAGACAGCTGGAATGCAATTACAGCATCAATGCACTTGCTGTGTTAATGTGACATTAAGGTTATGAATGTAGTGAAACAGGGACCAGTGTGCACAAAGATGTGCTTCCTTCCTTCCTTCCTTCCTTCCTTCCTTCCTTCCTTCCATCCTCCTGTGGAGTTTGTCTGCTCGTGCTGACATGGCAATGTCTGTGTTAGCTGAACAGGACCTGAGGACTGCCTGTGGGTTTTCGTGTGCGCAGACGGGAGATGCCACCTCAGCTCATGGGCAGCGACACACGCTGTGCTCTGTCAGAGAGATTTTGCTCTTATCCCACTTGTTTTCCTCAGTCTAAGGGTGGCAGGAAGTGAGTTGTTGTTGAGAGCTGTTGCTCTCTTGCATAGGAACACCAGGGGACAAGGCAAGGGGCTGGGCACCTCTCGCCTTCCCCTAACTCTTCAAGAAGCTGCTGTGGGGCTTCCCCTGGAGCAGCAGGAAGGATCTGCAGGAGTGCAGCCCTTGGCTGGGATGCACTGCAGCTGCAGTGACTTTCTCAGGGTCTTGGTTTCCAGTGGAGCACCATTTGCCAAAGGTGAGTGTCCCCTGGTCTCTGCAAAGAACATTTACTGCAGCAATAGAGCTGCCATGGGCCCCCCGGCAGCAGCAGTCTGTGCTCACAAGGACAGACTGTAGGTGGTGGGTACCCAATCATTTTAACTGCAGTGAAACCTGGGTCCAGCCTCACTTTCTGGAGCCCACTTTGGGATACAGAGGTGATGACTTCCTGGAAGGGATTTTCAGGAGGATGTGAGGAGCACGTGGCAGGATCTGGAGTTACCTCAGCCCTCCACTCTGGTGAGGATCTTAATCAGACACCAGGTGAAGGGTTACTACGTAAATCTGGGATGCTTCAACTCTGGATGTAAAACATTGTATGAGACACGTTCTGCAGAGCCAGGTCACTGGCACAACTTTGTCGGAGTCCAGGACATTCCTTTGGTTGCCCTGGAAGGTCACAGACCTCGGTAGAGGGGTCTGGGACCTGAGAAAGAGGGTTTGAATCCTGGACAGGGCTGTCCAGAAGGGTTGCCTGGCACAGAGCCCAGGAAGACACAGGCTTTGATTTTAGTCCATGGAAAAAGCTTTCAACACAGAGAAGAATTACAAGTCACAAATGTGTGAACGACAGTAGTGTAGCTAATCACTAGATGGAAAATTTAGTAGTTTTGGATTTTTAGAATGGAACTGACTGGGGGACAAGATGGAGATTTTAGGGCATTGCCCTAGGTTCTTCTTCTTCTCCCTTGGCATCCATCTTCTGCAGTGACGTGGGCACAAAGTAGTTCAAGAAGATTGGTCAGAGTAGGGGTGACCCTTTCAGTATAGGTGATAGGCATTGGCACATAATTTTAAATAAAGTACACATAATTTTCTGTATAAGAGGTAACGACATCCCAACATAGGGAGAGTCGGAGTCGGGAGTCAGGAGCTGCCCTGTGCCCGAGCTGCTGTGAACACCTTGGCCGGGCACAGAGAAATTTGTAAGATAAGAAATAATAAACAACACGAGAAACCAAGAAACAACAAGGCCTTGAGACTCCGTTTCATTCTCATGCCAGACTCAAAGCCTTCAGAGGGCAAAAAAGACTCACTTGAACCACCACCCAAATCACCACCTGACTCTCGGGTGAGAGAAAACCTAAACCCAAGACAACTTGATGGATGTGTTTGCACCAGTAAATAGAAGAGGTTCTTTTCTGGCCTCTAAGCCAAAACTGCAGGTTCAGCCACAGCTGAGGTCTTGCTTCTGCAAAGAGGAAGGCATCCCCATCTTCATGGCAGCTGATATGAGTAAGGTCCTGAGGAACACCATGAAAACACCACATTTAACTTAATCCTTGCATTTGTTTACCCCCTTTTTGTTTTGCTTTATATTAATATATTCCTTAATGTTTCTTGCCATGAAAACATTTCTCAGCAGAAAGGAAAAACCAGTGGGAACAAAATAAATCCTCTGTCAGGCTGGCTGCCTCACACACAGACTTGAAATAACAGCAGGTTTTCCTGAGAGACTGGATCATCATGGACCTTGCCTGAGGCTCAGGCTCTGGTCTCCTGGAGTGGTGTGGAGCTGTAAGCTGTGCTCACAGCTGGCAGCTGCCTCCCCTGCCATGCTACTCAGCCCTCATCCTCCCTGGGCTCAGGGGAAATCTCTGAGATGCTGGTTGTCATTTTGGGAGTTCCTCAGTTGCAAAGTCTGAAGAAGCATGAAGGGTGAGTCGTAGTCAACCAGCAGAATGGTCTCATCTCATGGAACTGAGGATGCATCTCACAGGCCCTGGCAGGCAATAGGAAGTTCTGTCTGAGTCTCCCAGGAGAGTGCTGAGAGCTGCAGAGGGTTATGGGGGCCCAGACCAGTGCAGCCTTATCCATGTTCACCTGGAGCAGCCCTTGGCTGGGTTTGGTCTCAGAGGCTGCTGACTTGGATGATCAGAACAGCAAGATCGAGGAGTCAGCAAGGAAACGAAGATATTTGAGACCCATTGACTGGCGCTGCATGCAGGTGGTGTGACACAGCTTGTATCCCTACACCCACACCTCCCTCCTTAAAGGCCGGGACTTTGTGGATCTGCCTTCCAGGATGAGCTGCTGCTATGTGCTGCTCTGTGCTTGTCTTCCTTGACTTTCCCTGGGGAAGTTCAGCCAACACAGGCCACAGTTTGCCAGCCCTTACTTTATTTTCCATATTTCACCCAGTGAAGACTCTGGCAGAAGTTAGCTGCACCTTTGGTTATCACAAGCAAAGTGAGTAGGGAAGGATCCCGTAATTCCTCCACATCCTCATGTGCACCATGATCCTGTTGTGACACCTTTTCCAGAGACTGAGCAAGGTTAAATGTGCGAGGCCCACCTCACTCATGCTCCAGATTCCTTTTAATAATGTCCTTTGCTACCCTCTGCTGTGTGATTTCTGCAACAAATCACTTGGATATCAGGAACCTGGACATATTTCACCCAGGAACAACCAGTGATGAGAGCATTAGTGCAGACTTCATTAGTGCTGGTGTGATGACAATTTCTCAAATGTCAAGTCTGTGCATATGCCTGGGCCCTGCTTTCTTCCAGCAAGGTCTGTTTTTGTTAAAGGACAGCATGGGAATATTCAGAGTGCATGCTCTTCATCCCTTAATGCTGCTCTGCAAAGTCAGTATTTTCCACTGTGATGTGTTGCAGTGTTTGGGATGAGGGAGAAATGAGTCACCCAGAGGAGTGAGGGAGATTCTTCAGAGGCTCCAGTGGCTACTACGACTGCTGCTAATAAAACATGTAATGTATCACACATTCATCTGGGTTTTCTGTAGATCTTTTCAAAACTCCTTGTAAGTTTGAGGTGTCTGCTCTCTTTTGTTTGAAATTCCTTCACAGATTTTTCATTCATTTTTGAATGGCTGCTGGGAAAAAAGGTACTGCATTGAGGGAAAGAAATGATTTATCCAAGCATGAAAGACATTTCAAAAGACGGATGTCCCAACCCAGGCTGTTAACCTTAACACTCTAACAGGAGGTTTATGGTCTACTGAGAGCTAGTAACTTTTTTTTGTAAAGAAAAGGACCTTTCATCCCAGTGTCAAATGAGGAGAACTGAAGAACTGCTTCCCTTTCTTTCTGCTTCCTTTTCTTTCTGCAGCAGAGTACGACTTTTATCAGGCTGCTGGCAGAACTTGGAGTCAGGTTCATAACAAACTGAATTAAGACTGCTTTAAAGAAAACCTGCATTTTTCTTTTTAATTTGCTTGTAGTGCTAAGAAGTTTTCCACAGGGACTGCTTCAATTTGCCCCAGGTCATTTAACCACAATTCAGTTAGCAGAAGTGATGGTTTAATTTCATTAAAATGATCCAATATTCAATTTTGATTATAATTTGGAGAAGCTGCATGTTGAGTTATTCATTACTGGATTGACCTTTAGCCACACAGAAGAAGTTTTCTGAGGATTGCGCCCCACATCCTCCAGGCAGCGCTGACAGGTTTGTGTCCATGAGGTACTGACCATGTATTGAAAACAAGACAGGCTCTAAAGTCAGTGCAGGACAGATGCTGAGCTGTGACCAAATCCTTCACACTCTTCCCTCAAAGCAGGGAAGAGAAAGCAGATGACAACTGCCGACCTAACTTCTCATAGGAAGGAATTGTCATATGGATGCTTTTGTTGGATGAATTTTGGTCACATTCCTGGTTTAATTGATTAAAGCCAGCTAAAAAGAACTCCAGTACATCGGTCTTCCCTTTTTGCCATCAGCCACAGGAAGGTCAGTCTTGCCCCACAATGGACATGTCTCTAGCAGAGGCTGCTGGCAGCATGGTCTGGCAGGAGGCATGAGGTCCTGAATGGCCCTGTGGGCACAGCAGGGAGGATCACGGGCATGGTGCTCACCCCGGGTCTCTCTGCCTTCCCTCTCTGCTGCTGAAGGCTGCACAGACAAAAGGACACCAGGGTGTGATGGGCAATTCTGAGTGACCCAAGCCAGAGCTCTGGCAGGCAGCCCTGGGGATGTGCCCCACAGAGGCACACCTGAGGTGTGGCAGCCTCCCAGCCCCAGCACAATGCTGTGGAACACCTGACCATGCTGTGGCTGAGATGTAAGCCTGCCTCCTCCAAGGATGCAAAGCGGGCTAAAGACCCTTTTCATTCTGAAGGACACACTCTCTCTCCTGTGCTCCAGTGCCCTGGTGCTTGCCATGAGGGCCCTGGTGCCAGCAAAGCCTTGCAAATGCATTTGCAGCCACATTTACAGGGTTCTAATTCTGCCCAGTCCCTGGCAGCCTTTGATCCAGCACAGCATCAAGATGCAGTGGACTTGTGTCCTTCTGGGACTACTTCCCATCCAATTAAGCTTCTGTGTGCTGTGATCTCTATCTCAGTAAGCTGATCGTCTGGCAGGGTATTCGATCAGAAATTAATTAGAGGGAGCAAAATGTTGTGAATACATACACTGTTAAGTTTTTATTCTAATAGTTAATAATTTTGCTTCTTCAAGCAAAGAAAAATAGTGTGAATTCCAGCACTTTGATCAGGCAGTGACATCTTGATGCTAAATTGCCAAGATAAGAATCCAGACCAATAGTGTTATGCAAAAGCAATTTGAAAGCCTTTTGGTAGTTTTTAAAGTGCTGTTTCTGGAAGATCAACCAGAGATTCCGAAAAATGTCTGTGCCCCAACACGATACCAAAAAATATTGTGCTGTATGATGTGGGGAGGAAGTTGTGTGTCATCCATGGTAACTGGGTTGAACTGGAAAGTACTCAAGACTTTAATTATTTTCCTTTGGCTCTGTTTGTGAGTGGAGGCTTTTGGGAATCTCAGTGATGCAGATGAGGCTGCAGTAGGACACACCTTCTGCTCCTTGCTCTGCTATTCCTGTCCAGCCGAAGCAGAACCTGATTTTTCATCCAAAGTTGAGCAACATTTCATTTTTTCCTTCTTATTATTTTCATTCATATTCCTCAAAAACGTACAGGGACTTTGTCTACTTGGTACAGATCTTCACCATCTGCCAATGACATTCAATATTCCCATTTTGTTTTGAAGTGGCCTAATTGATTAGAGATCATGTTGCAAAGACAGATCTGCAGGCAGGCTGCAGGAGTCAACAGAAGCAGCCCCTTCTAACTGAAACAGATAGAGCACCTTCCTACGAGGAAATAATGAGTTTGACCATTTACATTGGTATTTACATGAACAACCCACTTAACATAAATATCAGAGCAGATGGGGTCCAGCATTCCAATGCCTCGCATCCATGAGCAGCATGGGAATCCCAGCTCAGCGGATAACAGCACTAACAGGGGCTCCCTGTGTTCTGTAGGACAGGTCAGCAGTGATCACCTGCAGGTTTACGGCACTAACAGGAGATGATTTAATGTTGGCATTTTGAAATTGGTTGTTTTACTGTGGTAGCACAAAGGCAAGGATGTGGGGTTGGGGTGAGGTGGGGCGCTTTTCCACATCTGGGACTCCACTTACAAGCTAGCAGAATATTTTTTTGATTCTGAGCCTAGTTTTCCCTCTTTCCTTTCATGTAAACCTTATTATTTTGACAAGAAATCACTAATGCAATCCACTGGGACACCTGCTCTTAATGGGCTGCCATCATCACCAGAGTGCACAGAAATATTAGCTGTGGATCACCTTGGGGCTGTTCGGAGAAGAGGGCATGTGGCTCACAGCAAAAATTGTTCATGGCAAGTGGGATCATTCTTAGCAGAGTGAGCTTAGACAGGGATTTTTTATAAATCTGTTGCATTTGTTTCCTCTGCTTTGTGGAGGTTGAGACTGGAATACTCCAGGCTTCTCTATGCAACCTTTCATCAGCTGATTAGAAACCTCAAGTCTTTCTGAACAGAAAAATAATTGGAAAACCTCTGTCACATTTCTCCAAGTTCTTATAATTTGCAACATCGTGATAGGCTCCAGAAACTGGGATAGTACTCATCCATTAGATACCACCTGCCTTGAAATCCATAAGCCCTTTCTAAATGGAGGGGAACTGCAAGGAAAAGTGATATACCGCAGTCTCATACCTGATTTCTCAGCACTGGAGTGCCTTGAATAACCGCTTTTGGTGTTAGTTTGGAAATAATGTCCATTACTGCTTCAGACAATTTCTGTCTAGACCAGCATATTTCTGGTGGTGGTCTTATGCAGTGAAACTTCTGTGTTTTGTAAGTGGCTGACATTAGCTGGTCAAATACCAAATAGATTTGTTTGCAGTGACTTTATTGAGCTCTGTTTTGATTTTTAGATCTTCCTCCTTAGGAGTGCTGCCTTGCACACAGCACACTTCAGTTTTAAGTCCCTGTCTGGAGAAAGACTTTCAACTGCAAAGGTGTTTTAATATTTTCAAAGCTTTTTTTTTCATCACAAAGATCTATACTTGCCTACAGTCAACACCTTTGAAACGTCATAAGCAAAACAGAAGCCATCAACAAGCTGCATTAATAATTTAGAAAGGTATTTAATTATTTATGATCAAGCTTCAGCATATTCTTCATATAAAACTTCAGTGTAAAGGAGTTGCTTTCAGAAACACTTCTCTCTGCTCACTACTGTACCACTGGGAACAGTTTATAGGGCTTTTATTTATCAGAGAACACCAGCAACATTTAGTTAACTTGGAAGAAGGGTAGTTGAGGCATTTTGCATACAGGGGTGTTGGCTGGTGTTTGGGTAGGTAGGAGTCAGCACAGTCTTATTTGGTTTCTGCCTGCAATACTGTCACAGAGGTGGTGCATGGAGTACAGGTTACTTAGAAAGCATGGAAATAAGGTATTTTATTACAGGTTCTCAAATAACACAATGAGACTGCCATGGTCTGAGCAGCTGTACTGATAGCTGAGACCCCAAGAGCTGAGCCAGGAGACAGTCTATCACAGCTTGGTAATTGGCTGTGAATAGTAATTTGATATTCTAAACTCAAGTTTTCCAGGTATTATAGCAGCTACCTTTGTAAATGTTTCTGGAGTTAGAAACAGCTTACAAGGGGTTTGTTCCTCAACAGTCCTAAAGGGCTGGGAGTCAGAAATGGATTAGGAATATGTCGTGGTTTAGGTTTGCTTATCTGAGTCACAGGACCATTTATGTGGTGGTTTTACATTTGCTGAATTTGTTTGTTAACTGAGAGATAGGATTTTTTGGAGAAAAAGGCAAAAGCAGGCTCAACTTAGAAGCAGAAACAGATTTTATTAACATACACTAAGAGGAGAAAAAAAAAAGCCAAAAAAACCCCAAAAAACCCCGCACAAATTAATTTCTAAAACCAATCCTCTCACTACAAACTGTTCATTTTCTACAAACAATGCAAAAAGGGCAAAACTCAGAACTCCAGGTCAGTACCACATATAAAACAGTCTTTCATTCAGTCTTTGAGAGAGAGAAGTCACTCCTGTGATTTGGTAACTTTCACACAAAAGCAGCCCGCCCAGAGAAGCTGCATTTGTAGAACTTTCCCATATTAC
>VXBB01018435.1:642193-661470 GCA_013399915.1 Illadopsis cleaveri
GGGGGAGGGAGAGATCCCATCCTCCCCCCGGGCCAGGGGTGCCGGTGGCCGCGGGGGGCCGGGACACGGTCCTGCCACGACCGCCCCGATCCCCGCGGCCGCCTCAGACACGCGGCCGGCCCTGCCGCACTGCAGCCCTGCCTCCTCTGCGAGCAGCGGCTCCCGGAGCCCCGGCCAGCTCCGGCCACCCTGGGGGCAGCCAGGGCCTATGCCGGGCTCCCCTCAGCTGCCCACGATGCTACCTGCTCGCCGCGCAGGGGAGAAAGACAGCGTCTCCAATTCAGGTTGAGGTTTTATATGGGTATTAACAAAAGTCGCGTTCTGTTCTCTGAGTGGTCAGAACCGCATGTCAATCTAAAACCGGCCCTCCCATAGGTCTCTGTCCTTTCTATAGAATTCGAAAAGTCCTAGCAGAGAGATACTGTTTCAACCCATGACAGAATACTAATATCTAAATATTATTATCTAAAAGTTAATTTATCTAGCCAGACAAGAATGTAATTTCCTTCCTGATGTCCATTAAAGAACCCTTTAATGTGCAACATTGATTTTATGTTGTAGCACAAATGAATCCAACATTTTAATTTGCTCTGCCAGAACAAGTGTCTCTGTGTCACTCTCCTCTGCATATTTGGCTTTCTTGGGGAAGCTGGGGATGGCATGAGAGAGTCATGGACACAGAGATTGTGTTTCTGCCCTTGGCTTGTCTCAGGTTTAAACACGTGTGGCATGAGGTGAGAGCACATGAGGAATATGGGCTGAAATGGTCAAACAGATTTGCCGGAGATAAAAGCAGGTTTCTCAGAAGCACTCCTCTCACCACCAGCATCTCTCCTGTTACACCTGGATACTCTTACCCTGCCTTTCTAGGTAAATTTTTCCCCTTTGCAAAAGGATCTTAACATTTCCTGCATTCATAGCATTGCATCCAAATGTATAATTCCAGAGACTATCAGTGAACTTTCGCAAACCCTCAGATTTATGAAGGCAGAAGATGTTAAATGCTCGCTGATGTCTCAAAAGACCATTGCTAAACATGGAAATTGAATATTGCCTTCCTGATGTCCAAGCTGGTGCCTGCTCCCACGGCCCTGGGGTGTGCTCTACTTTCCGCAGAGGTGGGTGTCTAGACGTGTCCCCCCTTGATGGAGCTTGGGTCACTGCATGAAGTGGCTGGCAGTCTGAGTCCTGTCCTCAGGGAAAACATCATAAACAGCAGGATAATTAGGCTAAGAACACAGATTCACAGGCAGATTTTTTGCACATTTATTGGTACAGCAGGGGATGGAAAAAGAAAAGGTTAGAAATAAAGAATGATGTAGTCTTATACAGTAGCAGAACTAGAGGGAGTGAATTTCATAGCTTCCGCTGGGAGTTCAACTTTTCTTTGACTACTGCTAGCCTATACCTGCTGGGCATCACTTTTATCTCTGACTCAAAGGACACTTCTGAAGAAATTTCCTTCCCTGGAAGTTTTCAAACTTGAAAATATCTCATAAACTAAGGCATTTCAAAGAGAAAAAAGAGACTCTGGACCTATTTGCAAGAATGTTATCATGCTACCCTCTAAAACACTGTTTTCTCCTCTGCACATGAAACAAAAAAGCACTGAAGAAAAGAGAAGAAAAGAAGTCCAGGTACCAAGGCAATGCACTTGGAAAACGAGGCAGCATTTGGAGACAGGTTTATTTAGCACTAATCCTGTGATGTTTTTATTCACCTTGGGAGCTTTTAGACCTGTAGGTTCTGAAGATCTGAGATGAGGGTCTTGTTTTTTACAAAAAGTAAATTTCTTGCCCTTGTGCTTGCAGAGGAAATATGTTCCAAAGGAATAACAATAGCCTAAGTCAAGAGAACACCTTTGCTATTTAAAGAAAATTTTGTTTGGTCTTGGGGGAATGTGGCTTAAATATTTGAACCTGGCAGTAGCAACTCAACTCTGTTTCTCCACTTAAAACTTCCACAGGCTCTTCACAAAGTAATCATGGCGGTAACAACACTCAGGGACCTGAGTTTTCCCTGTTTGTGCAAGAATTCACAGTAATGGCTCACCTTTGAGCTTTGGTGTCCTGAAACAAGAACAAGAGGAAAGAAAGATAAAGTCAAGCTCCACATCCAATTGTACATTGATTAACTGGCTTGGATCCCTCTTCCAAGGAAAATCCTGCAAGAGCAGAGACCTGGATTGATGATCTGAAAATTATAATCATATTTCAAATCAAGATCCAGCTCTTCTAGCAACCTATCTATTGTGTAGTCAGGAAATTGGAAGTTTCTCACATTTTTTCAGCTCAGGAAAGTAGATAGATGGAAGCACAATCATTTGCCATTTTGCAGGTATCTTATTTTCGTCCTACAAGAAACGTGTACCATTGAAATTACCACTGCAGTAGAGGCCACTAAAGTATCATATTGAGGCATGGTGAGATGCAAGCTTCTTGAGCAGGCTTTTGCTTCTCATATGAAAATCCCATATGGAGAATGGGGATGTTATGGAAGTCTTTCCTTTGGGTAGACCATGAGAGCTCTTGGACACTTGTCTCACATGGCAGTGATTGCCTATCACTGTCCTAGGCAAATAAGCTGCTTCAGAACAGCACTCCCTGTTATCAATGTATTCCCAAATAAAAATCACCTTTCCCATATGGAGAAGTACAAGGAAGGTCAGCTGTCTTTCTGTCCACTGTGCACCTTGTGCACATGCATGGCAATCCTTTGGCATGTGGAAATTTGCTCCAGAGGCCCTTATCACTTAAGAGACAAGTTCCTAGACCAGCACCACTACTATAAACTCACTACATGTCCATGCACATCCTCTCTATTCCTGGGGCTCTTATTTGTCATCTTGTGAGAGAGAGCTTGGTTAAATGAAAACCAGGGAAGGGCATTAGCACAACTTCAGCACTCCTGCAAGAAGCTGCTGCCACTCTCAATATCATCAAGCTCTGGCAGAGGAGGGGCTGTGGGTCTGTGGCTCAGCTGAGTGGCTGCACAACATAGTGCAGATTTTGAGGCTGTAAATGAATTTTAATCAACATTGACAATTGCATGCATCCATGTCTTTTCTGCAGAAAGTGTGCAGAAAGTCCTGCAGAAACAAGAGCAATTAGTCTGGTTAAAAACAAGGCTGTAGAGCAGGCAAAATGGGGTCCAAGAAAGCAAGCATGCTTTTCCATTAGCACAATTTGCATAATGTAGTTCTATGAAGCATTTTCTTCATTTCCAATGTTATTTTCATTCGCTGAGCTCTGTGTTACTTGCTAATTAAAAAACAACAAAAAAAGAAGAAACAGAGCAAGGCTTTTCATTTTAAAGGCTTCATCTGCCTTTTTGAAGTAAAAAGCTCAAAGCAAAGCACAAGTTGGTAGCTTAGATTCAGACCTCAGTGTAAATCTCCTTCCTATCAAAGACATTTGCTAGCTCAGGGGTCACTGTCACTGTAGAGGGGACACAGGGAGTATGCAGCCTGTGAGATGATTCTCTAGTTACCATGCTATGAAGTGCCTATCAAAAGCTTAATGTCCACATTTTCCATACTGAATGTCCCCTTGGATAGACATAGTGGAACACTACTGCATGTGGGCAGAGTGATGAGGATGGTGAGACATGGGAACTGGTTCCTGAGAGAAGTTATGGATGCCCCATCATAGGGAGAATTCAAAGTCATGTTGGACTAGGCTTTGAGCAACCTGATCTAGTGAAAGATGTCCCTGCCCATGGTCAGGGGCTGGACTAGATCTTTAAAGGTTCCATATAACCTAAATCATTCTATGATTATATGACAAATTCATGAGTTTGGACCCTAGGGTCCAGGTTGTTTCCTAATGCTCTGATTGAAAAACCTCAGTGAGGAGGAAAGGTGTTGTAGCTGCTGCATATTTGTGAGAGAAAGAGGGAATCCATCAGGGTTCAGCTCTGTAGGCAACCAGAGAACTGCTTTCTGTAAAACTACAAGAAAAAAAACAAAAAACAACCATGAAACTTTGGGTGGAAGGAGTCAAGGTCAGGGACAATGCATGTTCCTGGTGGTTTCTTACTGTATAGTCAGGGGAAAAAATGCTTTACATACTTGGAAAATAACATACCTCTTTGCCTTTCTTCCTAGTAGAAACACTTTCCAATTTTGTTCAATTCCTTGGGTCAAAAGAAGCAACTATCCAGGCAATTCAGACCAAGATACAGTCCACAGCCCTGGTTTCCTTGTGCATGACAGCAGCAGGGTGGTGATTGCTCTGGTGCTGCTTCCTGGCTGTCCTGAAGATGAAAACTGGGTAAATTAATCTGAACAAAATCAACATGGAGAATATTATCATCAGTACACAGCAAATGAGTCACACAATGTTGCACGTATTTTGAGTGCAGAAGTTTTCTCTACTGGATTATTTGAATTATGCACATTATATTTCATTGTGTCAGTAGAAAAGATTTTTCCTCCAGTAACATTTTTAGATTACTTGTTCTTCCTCATGCATTTATTTTCAGTAAATGCAAAGAAAACCTATATGTGTGGCAATCTCTTTTTATACTGTTGAGTATAGACTTAATTTCTTTAAGACAGGAATATTATTATTATTTAACTGCTTGGTGCATCGTGGGTGAGGTCTGATCTTGGAACACTACCACTGCAATAAAACACGATGATAAGAGTGTCTTTGGGAGGGCACTTACTGAAATTACTTTTTAGGTGTTGTCAAGCACTTTTATTTTCCAAATAGATAATAGACTATAAATTAGAGGTAGTAATTAAAAAATTGAACTTATCTAAATGTAATTTCCAAGGAGATATGGGTATTCCTGTTCATAAAATCTACAGTGCTCAGTCGGAAAGATGACAATTGTGTGATTCAAGTGATCTATGATATTGTAAAGCAGCAAATCACAAAGCTGTGGCAGTAAGTAACAGCTATCAGGTGACAAAGAAAGATGGATCAAAACATGTTTCTACAAAACATGTCCATTATGAATGACAAGTATTAATAAATACCACTGATTTTAATGCAAATGAGCATTAAATGTTTATTAGATGTTTATTAATGTGATCATTAATAAACATCATATTCCACTGAGAAGCCCTTCATATTTTAAATACAGTCTGTCTTTCTTGACATTGTCTCAAAAGCTGAGAGCATATAGGTCTTAAATCTTCTGTGTTTTGACCTCTCAGTCAGGATCAGGTTTTGGCCATGCCCTACCACAGCATGTCCTTGGCCAGCCATGGTCTCCACAAACAATAGCTGAAGCAAAGGGAAAAAAAAAGGTGGTGGAGACCCATCCTCCAGCTCCTGCCTTCAGGAGATCTTTGCATGGAGTCGGATAAATCCTCAGTCTCTGAAGGTTTGGGGAATGGAGAGGCTGGCTCTAACTTTCTGTTAGGCATTTAGTGTAAATGGTTACATTTACATTGCAGAGTAGAGGTTTGGGTGGCCAGAAAGGAATGGGTTTGGTGTGCATCTCAGGGACTGCAGGGCAGAAGATGCCTCACAGCCACACTCCAAGGTGGAAAGCTGCCCAACAGTCATCAAAACAAGATTCAATTAGCTGGGGGCCCAGGCTCACCCCAGTGAATGTTCTGCTTGGTCCTCTGCTTGAAAAGGGGAAATTAACATCTCACAGGCAAACCCATGGGAAGCAGTGATGCTGTAGCTGGGGACAGAGAGAGTGCTGGCACAGGGACAGCAGGGGAATAGGATCTGCCCAGGCTGTGCAGGAAGGACAGCTCTTGTCTCCCACACAGGGCTGCCCAGGGCATGACAGTCACCTTTCCCTTCACTCAGCTTGGCCCTCACCACTCACCTTGGCACTGGGGTCTCTGGGCTCTGGTCTAAAGCACCACAAGGCATCTTTCTCAGGCTGGGAGTGTGGGTGTCCATGCAACAAAGACCCCCATGGGGCCTCCTCTGTGATTTCCCTTGTGCCAGCCTCCAGTGCTCCCTGGGCAAGGAACCATTTGTGTCTCCAACTGCAGTGCTGAAGCTTGTTCTTTGTCCCCAAGGCCTGTCAGCTGCTCTCAGTGGGGAGGAACGTGCAGTGTGATTAGCACTCAGCATCCCAGAAAGCACCAAAGGTGGGCCCTGGCAGTGACTCTGGTCACTGATGCTGTGACCCTGGGGGAGCTGTGGCCTGCTCATGGCTGCAGCCCTCATGCCTGGCCTGGCCTTGCTGCGGCTGGTGGCCCTGCCTTGAATGGTGCAGCTTTGCACCACTGCATGGGCTGTCTGTGCCTTGTGAGCCGAGTGATAAATCTGCCCTGGGATTAGTCTCCAGCAGCCCTGGCTGCTGCCATTTCTGCTCAGCACCCCGTGCAGACCTGGCCCTGTGGTGTGCAAGGAGAGTCGAGGTGCCCATGGGGTCCATGTTGCCCTAGGGAGGGCACGCTGGGGCTGGGCAACTTGGCAGGAGTCCAGCCAGCCCCACAGCCTGGGTGCTACAGCCATGGCACAACCAGGGCAGCACTGCAGCCTGCCTAGCACAGCAGGGCACAGAGCCAAGGACATGCCTGCTGCTGCTTTTTGGCCTCCTTCAGACTCCCTGGGAAATGCACCTGGGAATTTGCATGGACTTCATCACCCTTCAGCAAAGAGGGAATGGAGGTTTCTCCTTTGCTTTCTTTAAAATAAAAATTCAAGCCTTATTGCACACCCTCTCTACCTTCCCCACAACTTCTAATACTTGCAATTAATTATTTTTCGGTTTCATTTCTGTAAAACACAAATGTTTCTCAGGGAGAGAAGTCTGACAGCTCTTACCTAGGGGGTGCTCTATAATCCTAAAAGTAGGAAAAAATTAAAATTAGAAATAAAAGGAGAAAAAAAATCAAAGATATTTGGCTGTCACCAGAAACCCGGGAGTGTATTTGATCTTGGGAAAAAAATATGCTAAAATGAAGTGGAAAACCTAGAATAGGATAATGGAAAGACAGGTGTAAAATTAGGGCCTGGTGCAGCCTGCAGTGAACCAGGGACAGTGGAGTCCTAAGCACCACAAAGAGGTGGGCTGAGTGCTGCCAAGTGCTGCTGCAGGGACAGCGAGGGCAACTTCTTGCAAGGCTCATTTTAGGTCACAAATACTTTGAAATTAGTATTTTTTTCCCTCATCAATAGGTGAAACCCAAAGAAGACAAAAGGCATCTTGTCAATCTCCTTAAGTGGAAAACACCCTTTCAAGTATGTTTGATAGTGATCTGAGACACAGCTGCCAGTCCTGGCAGGCAGCAGCAGCCCAAACACGCTATTCTTAGACCTGGAAAGCGTAAGTAGGTCAGGTTACAATTGGTTCTTATAAACACCATCTCCACTAAAATCAGAAATCAATATGAGGTCAGAAATTTGGAATATGTTGAATCAGCAGGATAAAACAGATGGGACTGGTTAGAGCATGGTGCTAATAGCACCAAGGGCATGGGTTTGATCCCCTATGGGCCTTTCACTTCAGAGCTGGACTTGATGGCCCTTCTGGGTCCCTTCCAACTTAGAATATTCTGTAATTCTGTGGGTTCATTTAGCCTCCAAATATCTGTACTTTTGGTTCATCCCCATTTTTACCAAATGTGGTTTTGCTCCATATGCTATCAGTAGTTGGAGACTTCTCCCTGGCTGGGGAGGTCCCATGAGCTCCCAGAAGATCTGGCAGATACAGGACAGCAGTACAGTTGAGGGATGCTTTTTATTTACAGATCCTGAGGTAAAGCTATATAGTTAATGAGATTAAAAAAAGTAGTTGCAACTTGTCACATGCTCTTCCCTGTATGTGCTCTTGCCTCTCTTTCTTTCTGGAATGGAAACATTTAGACATGGAGGGAGTTAATTTGTAGGCTAAAAAGAAGGTTTGATGTAAAATGTGGGTAAAAAATCCAGTGTAGATTTTAATCCTACGTTTTCTTTTTTTCCTCCCCATTTTCATCTGCTCAATTTTATTCCATATTTTATCCAGTCTCTGGGTTTGGCGTTACTAATTTGTTTCTACTTTATTACACACAAGTATTACATTACAATTCAGGGACCTCCTTCACATCCAGTTGAGCACTGCCTAATGATAGCTCGAGCTGGCCTTGTAAATAGGCACAGCATCTTTTCCAAATCACATTCCTCTTCATCCTTTTCCTTACAAAGGCAGATGGGCTGCGGTTGTTTACAGCCACCTTGGTGGAGAAACCAAGACCAGAACATCTTTATCAGAATTGAGCTTATACTGATCATGAAAAAAAATCCATGCTTGATTGCAGACAATGAGAAGGGAAGAATATACCAAAAGGAGGTTTTCAGATAAGCCTGATAGGCAGGGAAACATCTGGAGACTGATCAGTGAGCTCTTAACAGAAAAGACTGAGGCTTAGCTGAACCTGAAATGAAAGAGAGATCTCTTAATTGTGAATCTGAGCCCTTTCCCTGATACTGCAACTGAGTCAGTGGACTGATTTAATTCCTTGCCCTTATTGAAACAGATTCAAAGTTCTGACATGTTTGGGATCCCACCATGAATCAAAATCCAAGTTAAATCTTTAAGAACTTCAGTTTTCTGTTGATATAAATGTGTCAAGTCTTGTGATCCATAATGACCTCCGCAGTGTCTTTGAAGTCCCCCTTGCAGCTCCAGCATGAGGAAGCATATCAGCAAATAGGAATGCTCCACTTAAATGTGCAAATACTGTAGTTAGAAGTACTTGAAAATAGGAGTCCTGAGGTGCAGAGCCATCAGGGAAATGACCTCCTAACCCAGCAATTTGTGTTTCACCTTTCAAGCAAATGTTCAGGTTTCCAGGTCCTAATTCAAAGGCAAGCAACAATATCGCTGTTAAGTTCATAAGTAGCCCTTGGCTACGCTGCAGCTCTTAATGTGGGAATAAAATTGTACTTACATATTAGCTGACACAAGATACAGCTACAGCTTGGGTGGGTCCTGCCTATGTAACTGAATATATCTTTCATTATATCCTCCAGGCTGCTCAAGACATGGATGGCAGTATTTGGATGACTGGCAAATCATACCAACTTAACTCTAAAATGAAATCGTCCACTAAATTTATTCATTAGCAACACACGTGCAAATGGATATTTCTTGCACCATATTAAGCACTGCCACTACACAGAGAAAAGTCTTAGACCCTGACAGCCATAAATTAACTGTGCGTGTATGATACCACAGAGATAACAGTTTGCACTGCTGGCTACAGTCTTGGTTATTCATAATCACCAAGCTCGGGAGAGTTCATCAGAAAGAGAACTCAGAGCACAGAGGGTGTCCTTCTTTGATTTTCCTTGTTGATGCCTTATGTTTTCGTGCTACTGGCCCTCTCCAAACAGGGGCAGAAGGTCTCCTCTGCTCCTGATGCCTCTTGTGCTATTTTCTGTTGTCTTGCCAACACTTCTTATCCCATCTATTTCTATGCCCCTGCCCTTCTCCTCTCTCTGGAAACTTTTTTTACTGGGATACCTCTGTTAAGCAACTACAGCTGTCTTTGCCCCTTTGATGATTACCTTGCTCACATGCTTTTGAAAAATTGTGCCTACTAATGCCATCACAATGTAACAAAATACTTGCATGCAGTTGGTAATTGCTCTATTTTAGTGTGCAGGTTGAAGGGAAGGTATAACTGATGTTATCTTGACTAGTGCATGTCTCCTCTATAAGTGTCAGGCCTCTGTTTTGGCTACAATGTACTGATATGGAGAAACCAAACCAACACTTCCTCTGCAAGGACATGCACTTCTATAACTGAGGTGTTAAAGAACATGGTACTGAGGAAGACACCACAGCAATTAAAAGAACCTCAAAAAAACCCAAACAAAGTAGAATCAAAAGAACCAGATTAGGAAAAAACCAGCAAGAGCTAAATCAATTAGAAACCATCATCATAATTTTTTGGCAGTCAGTTCAACCTCCTGCTTCTGGCAAGGCCAGCCTGGCTGCAGGACTTTTGAGGCTCGTTGAGGATTCCTGGGAGCCTTTTCTCTATATGTCTTTATGGAGTACTTTGCCCTCACTTTGGCTGACTTCTGAAATCCTCCTGGAGGTTTCCAGAAGGTACCAATGCTACAACAGGCAAAACAGTGGTCCAAGGGACAACATATTCCTTTACTGATCCACCATCAGGATGAGACTCAATGACATTGAAGACCTGTGGGAAGATGGCCAGTGATCCCAAAATTAAGCCTGTCATGCTAGCTGTGGCAATGATCACTGGGATCTGAAAAGGGACTGAGACAGAACTGAATTTCTCCACATCCAGTGTATCCCTTCAAATGATTCAAACCAAGTAACAGTATGTTCCTGCATGTTGCCCACACTCATCATGCTCCAATGTTTGGCCCCAGGGTCTGAGCAGGGAGCATAGGTTGGCATCACATCTCACTCAGAGGTCTCCAGAGGTGCCACCTGGTTCTCTTGGAGCCAAATATATTGGTTTCTGCACCTGTGTCCCCACGCCTCCAGGACCAGGATCCTCACTAAATTCAGTGGTGGCACTGGTAACTGTTGTGACAACTGCTTGCCTGGAGTGTAATGAGAAAGGACTGCAGCATTCGCATGGGAAATTACAGAGGTGGAGTCAGTTCCGTCAGTCTAGAGAAGACCAGGTTTGCTTCTCCCAGTACACTTGTGGGGGATATTTTTCACCCTGTGCTGTAAAATGCAGCATTGAAGGCTCATGGGATGATAGGAAATTAATTGAGTTTGGGGACAATGGGGACAGCAACTGAGGTACAAAATATCCTTAGCCTGGCTTGGCTGAATATGTGGGACCAGACTGCAGGAACACTGTGCCATGGTCTCTCCCTTTGCCTCTGTGAGCCGTGGTACATGGTATCACCCTGCTACACACAGAGCAAGGGTTATGTACCCATCATTACCATTTTATGTACTTAGCTTCTGGCTTATGGAATGGAGAGCTTCTAAAAAGCTGAAACTGGTTACACTTCAGCTGTACTGGCATTTTCATGATACTTCTTGGACTACAGAAGGGTCCTCTATTGGTCAGTGGCAAAATCCCAAATGGCTAGAACAAGACTAGATACATTTTTTCCATTAAGGACATCACCATTTGAATATAACACGCCTGTGTAACAATTTGCCCGTGGCCTGATTCAGCAAAGCTCCTCAAGTGCACTCAACTCTGAGTGAGAAGAGCTATTCTGAAATCAGCAGCTGACTCACCAACAGCTAAACATGCACTTAAGCACTTGTTGGGATGCTGCAGCATGGCTCCTTGCCCGTGGGGAACTCAGCATCCAGCCAGGCTGGGGGTGGAGCGAATGGACACCTCCCACCCCCTGAGTTGTACATTTATTATATTGCCACTTTTTTGTGTCACTAGGCAGAAAAGAGGTTGGGATTTAAGAACCAGTGGCACTGGTGAGTTTTTCCTTCCCTGTATTGGCTCCCTTCAGTTCCAAATTGTCGTGTGGCTCTCAGGAGGCCCTGAAGTCAAGGTCCCCTCCTGTGGTGTCAGCTGGGCTGCAAGTTAACTGCACCTCCACATTCCTTCCCCTGTATAACTAAGGCACTTAATTAAATGTCTTAAAACACTTTGCTTGTATGTGAAGAGGTATTTTTTTCAGGCCGAGAACACTTACACAGCTTTTGTGTTTTTGTTGCTTGCTTTGATTTCATCAGCTTTTTGCCCATTTTGGGATTACCTCTTTGTTGTCAGACAAGGGCTGAAGGTGGCAGTGGATTATTTAACCAGTGCCCTCAGTGAAGAGTTATCCAATCCTCCTAATCCTTTTCTGCATGTGTTCTCTTGATTTCCACACCTGGAAGAATAAGAGCACCAAACTTTAGCTGAAACATTATACTGCAGGATCCTCACTGTAGAAATAATTCATCCAAACAAGTCCTGCTGGGATTAGATAATGCCCAGCCGTTCCTTAATGAGACTTTGAAGCAAGAGCTGACAGGTGTCCTGTGGCAGGGATGGATGCACATTCCAGGGATAGCTGTGGGGGGAGCTTTGCAGCCCCAGGCCCATGGCAGCAGTGGCATGATGTTGCCTTGGCCACATTGTCAACAGCAGGCTCTGGCTGTACATTGTGCTTGAGTTGTTGGAGACCACACAGCTCGTTGCAGGAAACCTGCCAGGCCTCAAGACTCCCTTGGAACAGGGCTGGTGTGGATATATGGAACTGTGAGCTGTAAAGAATACTTCAGATGGTGCTGCAGCAAGCACTAATGACTGAAGAGGCAAACTCTGCTTGAAATTCAGTGTCTATGAAGATTAGCTTTCAGCCCTCTATAAACCTCTATAAACCATTGGAATCTGTCCTTTGCCTGTCCATAAAAACCAAGGCCTTCAGATTATCTCCTCACAGAAATGATAAGCTCCAAAGGTGTGGTAAAAACTCATATTCACAATCATAAAAAGTCACTGTACCAACAGGGAGATCTTGCTACCTAGAGCAAGAGCAAGGAATTTGTGGTTGATATGTTTCTTTTTGAAAAAATAATTTTTGAAGTAGACTTTAAAACCCCCCAACTTTCCTGGATTGTTACAGAAGATACTTACAGCACATAAAGTATATGAACAATACAAATATTTTCAAATGTATAGCTTTGCCAAGTGAGACTGATTCCAGCTGGGTTCGGATTGCAATTTTTAAGCCAATTTATTTCAGTCACAATACAGGGGTTAGTGGTGAATCCTGCATGAAGTCCAGGCTTCAGATCTAGACTCCCTTTCCTCCTTGCTGAGAGCATCTTGTGCAATGGCTATATTCTTTCTATTCTTGGGAAGCAGGTTTGTGTTGGAATAATATGCTTATAACAGATTAGGGTTATTTTGGCATCCTTAATGGTGTCTAGTTATGAAAATATTCTTTCTGGTTCTTCTCCACCTCCAAGAACAGCAAAATAAGCTTTGTCTAGTTCTTTCGGCTATGGTAGAAAGAAATGTGAATGTCTTGTGCTCATACATATCTACACAGCTGTTTTTTCTCTATTCATCTCCACCTGAGACTGAAGCAGGTGGCCTATAAAAGTTGGAGAACTCAAGCTGTATTAAGGAGAAGTTGCCCCAGTCCTTCAGGAGTTTCAGGAATTTCTTCTTGGGTATTCTAGCCTCTGCAGATACCACCAAAGCTGTCCCAGTCCTGTGTAGAGCTGAACTGCAGCACAACTCTTCCTTGAAGGTACTGGACACGCAGGGATCCTTGTGCTCCTGTAAAAGGCTTGGCACCGACCTCATGAGGTTGGCTCGGGAAGGCTCATTCCCATTCCTGGGGGGCTGCAGGTCAGACTCTCCCCACAATGGGTGGTTGGGACCAAGGTAGACATCTGCCCCAACACCACCTCTCTGTCCACAGTGGCCTGCACTGGCTGACATCCCATGGAAGGATCCCCAGAGATGCTGAGTTTGGCCTTTCTCTCCACTGTCTGCTGGGGCATCTCAGAAAGACTGCCCTTGTCAGGCTGAAGTTGTGCTTTGGCTGTGTGCACCTACGTCTTCATCATACTTAGGTGAAGGAAGAGAGGTGAGCAAAAAAAAAAATAAATCATGCAGGCTTTCTGTATATATCCTTCTCATCTTTTTTCCTCCCACCCCTGTTCTCTCCTCTGGGTTTATCCAGGAATAAAAAAGACTCAATGCAACAGTTTCATTGTCCATGAACTACTTACAGCAAACAGCTTTCTGGTATGCCCTTTTTCCAATGGAAGGACTGTAGTTTGGTCTTTAGTGATCCTCAGCTTTGAAATTGAAAGAAAAGGATTTGCTGTTTATAAAGTAAACAAATAATGCTTTTGAATGGGAAAAGAAACCCAACCTTTTTTTTTTTTTTGTATAAGTAATATTTTCAGGCTTTCCTATTTCTGTCTCTTGAATGAAACACCCAACATTTTTTCAAATAATTTTTTGTCCAAATGAAATGAATAGACCTGAAAATATTTTCAAATTTTTGCAGTAGATTGTCCTGCAGGTCCATCCAATTCCAATTTTCACAAGAGTGCAAAAGGTCCAAGAGATGGACAGAATAAGTATTGCTTGAACTAAAAACATGACAGATTCTCTCTGGATTTCCTGGGGTTTAAATCAGGCCCTAGAGGGAGGTTGTTTTGCCAGCTGTCCTGCTTCTCCCTGAGCTTACTGCAGCTACAATTTGCAGTAAACTTTAACTCCTTCTGTACTGAAATTTTCACATTTTTCCAGAGACATATTATAGGAAAACTAAGAAATAGTACAGTATTTACAGATCAGATGAACTTATGTAAATTCATCACCTCAGTGAACTGTTCTCAGGAAAGATAGTGAGAAATAAACTGTGAATAATTCCTCCCCAGTCCTACCAAGAGGAAGATGGGAGAAGAGGCATTTTAAAATCTCATTCAAAGTGTCAGCAATTTTCTCCAGGCTTTCTTATCTCAAAGGTTTTTTTAGCAAAATAATAATTAAAAAAGGTGTTAAAATAAGTTTTTCCCAGAAGTTTTCAGGGAATGTTACTAATGGAAAAAGGTGCATACAAACCCCAATGCAGCTAATTTAATACTACTGACATTTTCTGGTATCTGGGATTATGCAGAATGTGGAAATTATGCAGCATGAGTCAGGTAAAAGCTGTTGAAGCACATGGACCTGCCTCCTCTTACTGCCTTCCTGTCACCAAGCTGGTTTTAGGTTATAATGTGCTAGCTAGGCTGAAAGGCCGGTGAGAAATTAGGAGTTGCCACTCTGCTTGCATTATCATTCTATGGCAGAAACCAGGATATTCCTGTGTTGAGGTATGCCTCTTATCAGCAATTCTCACCTGCGTAGCACACCACCCTTTAGAAACACCCCAAATTAGGAGTGTAGCTATTAACGATTTATCTCCTCTGATATGCATTGATTAGTGTACCTAGAATGTAAGCAGGAAAATGCCATAAGATTCTCATAGTTTGGCTTTCTGAAGTTGCCTGACTTGGCTTTGACTTTTTCAAAACTGTGAGATCGCAGCATAGGCTCCATGGGTACTGGGCAATTCCCCTGGGTCCCATTTGCATGCTGCTTCCAGAGGGCACTGCAATGACACGAGCTCCTGAACAGCCTCCTGCATTGGGGTGTTGCATTCACAGCGTGGGTGCAGCATTGGTGCCGTGCTGCTCTGCCTGTGCTCCCTGCACCGCAGCAGCTGGGCACTGCTCCACCTTGGGCTACCCCAGCTGCCAGTCTTGTCTCTTCCTCCCCTGGGAAGTGGATATCAAACACCAGCATAAGAGGCTGGACAGATCCACAGTCCAGCTTAGGGAGGGAATGTTTTTGTAGCCTGCATGGATGTGCAGAAGCCAGGGGCAGTCAAGTGCCTGATGAATTCCCCAGAGAATACAAGCCTGTGTCTTTCCTGAGTTGTAAGACCTGCTTGGGTTTGGCACCTCCTTCCAGGGCTGCACATGTGGTTATGGCTAATCCTGTGCCTGAGTGGCCCTTGGCACCAGGGGCCTCTTGACTATGTGCCTACAAATCCAAGCAGCAGAGGAGGGTGGTGGCTTTCCTTCAGAGCTGCTCTTTGCTGCAGGTCTGTGACCTTACAGTACTAGTGCTTTGTTAATTCCAGGAGGTGACATCCTATCAGACCTTCTTATCACATTCCAAAAGTTTATTTCAGAAATATTTCATGGACTGTAGTTGGGACAGCTGTTCCCTTGTGACACTGTTAATAGCATGGATCCCCTTTGTCAGAAGTCTCGGAGCTGCTGCTCCTCTCTCAGGCTCAGTTTAACACTTTGCTTTTAATCTCAGACCAAAAGAACTCAAATGAAGGTCCAACAAGGTGTACCAGGTGAGGAGGCTTGGAGAGCTGGGCAAGGGACAGGAGCGAGGGCAGGTCAGGCTACACTGAGACTGAACCGCCTGGCACAGAGTTAGTCCTGCACAGCCTGTGCTACTGAATAAAACAAACCAGGACCATTATTTGCTCTGAGAGGGGGAGGTGTGGCCCAGCTGCCCTGCCTATAGCTCTCTTCCCTCTTCAGATGGGATGATCATATCCAGACTGTCCCAGTAACACGCTGCAGAAGCCATGTTTGGGCATGTGCCTCTGTGGGGCTCACCTGGGGGTCTGGGTGGACAAATGGTACCTTTGGGACTAGTGGGAAGCACAGAGGTGTGGCCATCTGAATGGCAAAGAGAGGAATCTCTCTGGAGGGGAGCACAGCCCTACACTCCTCCTATGTGCCTGGACACTGCCGAAAAGACAAGGAGCAGCAGTAGAGACACAGTCCTGACAAATTTATGGGTAGGCGAATACTGTCACAACTTTTTTTTTCAGACTGGAGCCTAGCTAAATATTCAGCAACCCAGTAAATAAGGATTTGCACCTAGCCATGTGTGAAACGTGGCAAGCTGTGCATTGTTCAGTAAAAGGGCTTGCCTCCTACAGGGGATACTTTTGGGTTTATGGCAAACCTGGTGGGACCAAGATCAAATAATGCAACATGCCTTTTTCCTCGCGATGTCATGTGCAACCTGATAACCTGTGATGGGAATCTGAAACTTCTGAATAAAACACAAAAGAAAGAGAATACAAAATACAGAGCAGTGAATGTGACAGACGTGCAGAGCTGGTGGGCACTGGGTCTGATTTCAGAAGAACAAATTCCCTTCCTCCATGGGGACAGGGCTCAGTGGGTACCAAGTACGTCACCAAAGTCCCTCAAGGCTGCTGCAGACAGATGGCTGCAATTTTTGTCCCTGTTGTGCACGCAGAAGTCGGTCAGAAAACTCATCACCTCCTGCATGTCTTCTGTGATGTGTTTTGGACAAGATATGCACTAATGAGATTGCAACCTAAACCCAAGGTTGGTTATTTTACAGGCATCAACCTGCTAAAGTGCCAAAGGTATTTATGAAATTCATAGCTTGAACAATCAAGATAACCTGGGTCTGAGCTGAGTGGTTATGGATTGAAGAACTGAGGACAGTTGTGAGGGAAGGAAAGCAGCCTACACAACCTGATTTTAGAAACAATCTCTTATTAATGAAACTGGGATGGGATTTTTGTGCTCTTGCCTACTGCATTTTTAAATCTGTAATTGTCTGAATTTCTGCTGAAGAAGGGATTTTAAGGTTAATTGGTAAAACCCAGTTATTTATACAGTCATGTTTTTATTTGCAGTTTTCTGCCCAAAATAAGATGTATTTCCCTGACATTTCTAAACCAGCTCTGTTATGCCTGGTTAGTGCAGTAAAGCCAGAAGCACCAGCCTTGGCCATTAATCAGAGAAAGTCCCATTCTGGGTATCACTGCTGACCAAGTGAAAACTGATGGTGGGGTCAATCATGCTCAAAAATATTTGTTGCTGGATACAGAAAGCTCTGTGCTCTACCTCTGTCTCCAGCTGTGTTCAGCCCTGTTCTATCTGGAGGTGGTCTCTGAGTCCTGCCAGCCTCACTGTAAGTACTTGGGGCCCAACAGCATTTTCTAAGTCACTGTGACTTGTCTGTCACCAGTTTCCCTGAATTGGAATGGGGCTCTGCTTGGCCACTTTCTGCTGGCAAACCTCAGAAAATAATTGGCACAGAACCAATAAGCTCTTATTATGAGGAGGATTGCACATAGAAAACAACACAAACTAGCAAGGTCCTCATGCCCTTATTGCCCAGGTAATCATCAACAACTTCAACCCTTGGCAGTATGTCAGGGCGGAAAAACTGAACTTTAGCTCAAGCTAGTGAAGCAACATCCCTCTAACGTTTCCTGGAACAATGAATCACAGAATCACAGAATCACAGAATTTCTAGGTTGGAAGAGACCTTCAAGATCATCGAGTCCAACCCATGCTCCAACACCTCAACTAGATTACGGCACCAAGTGCCACATCCAGTCTTTTTTTAAACACATCCAGGGATGGTGACTCCACCACCTCCCTGGGCAAACCATTCCAGTACTTTACCACTCTTTCTGTGAAAAACTTTTTCCTAATATCCAGCCTATATTTCCCTTGACGCAGCTTGAGACTGTGTCCTCTTGTTCTGTCCGTTGCTGCCTGGAGGAAGAGACCAACCCCCAGCTGTCTACAACTACCCTTCAGGAAGTTATAGAGAGTGATAAGGTCACCTCTGAGTCTCCTTTTCTCCAGGCTAAACAACCCCAGCTCCCTCAGTCGTTCTTCATACGGCTTGTGCTCCAAGCCTCTCACCAGCCTCGTTGCCCTCCTCTGGACGCGCTCAAGCATCTCAACATCCTTCCTAAACTGAGGGGCCCAGAACTGGACACAGCACTCAAGGTGTGGCCTAACCAGGGCTGAGTACAGGGGATAATGACCTCCCTGCTCCTGCTGGTCACACCATTCCTGATACAGGCCAGGATGCCATTGGCCTTCTTGGCTACCTGAGCACACTGCTGGCTCATGTTCAGCCAGCTGTCAGCCAGAACCCCCAGGTCCCTTTCTGCCTGGGCACTGTCCAGCCACACCGTCCCCAGTCTGTAACGTTGCAGGGGGTTATTGTGGCCAAAGTGCAGGACTCGGCACTTGGACTTATTAAACTTCATCCTATTGCACTCTGCCCATCTGTCCAACCATTCCAGGTCTCTTTGCAAAGCTCTCCATCCTTCCAACAGATCGACACACGCTCCCAGCTTAGTGTCATCTGCAAATTTACTAATCAAAGACTCCATACCCTCATCCATGTCGTCAATTAAAATATGAGTTTCTTGTCTGAGCTGGCACAGATTGCTGCTCCTCTCCAAAAGCATAACAAGCCCCACAGGAGCTCTGCAGAGGATCAGAGTGTGGTTCCCTGGCTGTTCCTGCTGGATTAAGAGATAGTTCAATTATCCAGGGTTGAAACAGGTCAGTGCCATGTCATCCAGCCTGAGCAGTCTATTAGGTGTCAGAGGGTTGCTTAGGTCTTATGGGCAAAGTACTGATCTTGTTAATATTATCAAATCAAGCCAAAGGGTGCACTGACTTGCATTCCTGGCCCTCTTTTGCAGGGAAGAGTTACAATCATACAATCATTTAGGTTGGGAAAGACCTCTAAGGTCACTGAGTCCAATTGTTAACCCTGCACTGCTGTGTTCACCATTAACCATGTCACTCCAACCCCTGGTGACATATCTACACATCTTTAAACACCTCCCAGGAATGACAACTCCACCACTTTCCTGGGCAGCCTGTTCCAATGGTTGGTAATCCTTTCAGTGAAGAAATTTTTCCTGATAAAATCTAAACTTTCCCAGTGCAACTTGAGGCCATTTCTTCTTGTTCTGTTGCTTGTTCCCTGGGAGGAGAGGCCGACCCTCACCTGGCTGTGCCCTCCTTTCAGGCAGTTACAGAGAGTGATGAGGTCTCCCCTAAGCCTCCTTTTCTCCAGG
>VXBB01018435.1:661525-678552 GCA_013399915.1 Illadopsis cleaveri
CCCACCTGGCTGCACCCTCCTTTCAGGCAGTTACAGAGCAATGACATCTCCCCTGAGCCTCCTTTTCTCCAGGCTAAGCACCCCCAGCTCCCTCAGCTGCTCCTCACAGCACTTGTGCTCCAGACCCTTCCCCAGCTCTGTTGCCCTTCTCTGGACACACTCCAGCCCCTCAATGTCTTTCTTGCAGGGGGGGGGCCCAGAACTGAACATAGGATTTGAGGTGTGGCCTCAGCAGTGCCCAGTACAGGGGGACGGTCACTGCCCTGCTCCTGCTGGCCACACCATGGCTGATCCAGGCCAGGATGCCATCGGCCTTCTTGGCCACTTGGGCACACTCTGGATCATGTTCTGAATTCATTCTTCTCCACAGTTTAGTCAGACTACCTACCTGGAAAGTTTCTCCTGTGATGCAGAGAGGTCTGGAAGATGGCAGATAACACACCTTCCAATAAAGAAGAACTGGAAGATACTTCAGAGGGGCAGATGACAGAGGTGCATTGAGCCAATGCTTTCAAGACAGCGCTTTCAAGCAGAGCACCTTGTAACCACCTATGAAGTGTTTGCACTGTGCAAGATGGGTAGCACTGAGGAGCACATTTAAAGGTGAAGGGAAGGTGGGGTGCCTGGCTCCAGCTGCCATAAACACTGAGTGCACACTGGCAGGTCAGCTTCACTGCTGGAGGATTATGTCCATGACCTGATCCAAAGAGAGCCATGCTCACAGCTGGTTTGGTAGTGTACAGGTTTGATATTAGCAGTTGTCTAATCAAGCCCTGAGAGGGCAAAACAAGTTGTTTCCTATTCCAGGGCAGGGAATGAAAGATCATGTATTAATAGAGGAAGGGAAGGAAAGGGATGCTAGTTGAGCAAGGAGTGGATCTCCTATTTGCCCCTCAGCCACATAACACTTAAGTCTGTGGGCATAAGCGTGGGTGTCTGTGTGCTGCTTACTTGCTTCTCTCTGCAGCTGTTCACCCTCAGGTAATGAAGCCTCCATCTGCTCACACAGAGATGTGTGAATTGATTTTGTAGAAGGCAAAAAGTGGATTTAACTATTCATCAGTGATGCACAAACTGTGATTGCTAAGACAAGAAGAGGGCAAAGAACATTTATCACAAACAACAAAGGAAGCTTAACCTTAGTGATGCAGCTATCTAGTGTTAAAAGACTTTGCTCCCAATACATGACTGGGCTGTAGTGCTGTTAAAAGTTATTGTAAGTTATTGTTCACTCTTAACACTTGTCTTTCCAAGACCCAGAATTTTATGCCCAGCAAAACAGACTGGGAGAGCAATCTCCAAGTGGCTAATTATAACAGATGTGGATTTTGACCAAGTAAGAGGAAAGAAGAAGCACTGGTGGGGTCCAGGCTGATGGTGCTGTTTTGGACTGTTCCACTAGTTTGGCTGTTCAAACTTTTTTTCTGTATTCAATCCTGACAGTCTCAAAAGCTTTTTCAGGTGCATTTCATAGCCTGGAGCAAGTAAGTGTCTGGTTCCCAGACAGGAAAGGCATTACTGGATTGTTGATGGTAGCTGTGTTTTTTCACTTCTCATTTATTCCATAAAAGTACATTGCTCTGAGAAAGAATAACAATTTATTTTCATTAGTTGTTACAAAACTTTGGTCTGCAATGTCTTGAGTCAAGCTTTTTATTAGATTTCATCCCACTCATACAAGGGTCAATGACTGCTGTTATTAGGAAGTGATTGAGACCTCTTGACTCTTTGGCTGTGTATAAACACCTCAAAAATGAAGGGTAAATCCATGCTGAGAGAGGATCTGCTCTTGCCTTCCCTCCCATCAAGTCAATCCAGCCTGTATTAGTTCTGTTTTTCCTAATGAACACAAAGTAATGTAACCCAATGCTTTGGGTTCAGCTCAACCCCTGCTAAAACCCACAGCAAGATTCCTCTGGAATTCAGAGGAATCTCATCTGGAAGGATGAGATCCTTCATGAGCTTTTCTTGCCAAATAATACTGGCTTTGGATTTGTCTCAATGGATAATACTGAAATGCAAGTGTCAAAATCTCTGCAAGGGGTATTTGAGGTAGTGGTGGGCCAGAAGAGATGTTTTAGGTCTTGTTTAGTGGCAGTTTATCTATTCATCACATGCATTTATATTTGTAGAGGACACCCAGATCTTGCAAAAGCATTAGGTCTTCCAGACCTGTTGGCTTTCCCCGGTTCCAGGCAGTGCCTGAGGGTTCTTGTCTACAGCTTCCAGAAACTCAGACTACTGTAAAACCCAGCATCTGATTGATGGTGAGTGCTAAACTGTGCTTTTCCAGGGCTCATGCCATGAAGCATTTCTAGAGATAAACTTTTGTTGTTTGAATTCAACAATATTCCTGGTTCTAATACAGATACCCAAATAGTGTGGTTTCCTCTCTACCAGTCCTGAGCTGGACCCAGAGCTCACTCCACACATTCTCTTTTGCAGACCCTCATTCTTCTTTTTCTTGATTTTTGGATGAAAGAGTGTGGCTTGCTATGTACCTCTGAGCTCCATAACTCCAGGAGCAGGGCAGTTGCTTTCTATTTGTTTTTCTTGGTGGAGTTTGGGGGCTTTTGGGTGTTTTTGTTTGTTTGTTTGTTTGTTTACTTGTGGCTTGGTTTTCTTTTTTCACTTTTTTAGCCCCTACACAAGTTCCAGGCTAAGGCTTCAGCTTGCTGGTTCTGTTCACATGCTTCTCTGAGTGTCCCTAGGGATGGACAGTTACTTTCCATGTTCCCAGGAATGGGCTTTCCGTCTTCTTACTGTGGATGCCAGACTATATAAAATGCCTGCTGGTAGTTACCTCCTGATGATCTTCTGACTTGAGGGTGAGGTCCCAACATGGTGCTTTTTGCTTCATTTATTTTTTCCTCATTGAAACAAGTGCACTGCTCTGTCAGAGTTTGCTGTTGGTGTTTGTAAAATAGTGAGAAGGGGAGGGAATGAAAGTTTGTACTAACAAGTAGGGCATACCCAGAATATCTTGCTTCTTGGAGTGGCATTTGACAACCCAGTTTGGCCAAGGTTTAGTCAGAATTCCAGGGTTTTTCCTTGTTGGATTCAGGTGAGACTGTCTTTTGGACTCAGGTGGGGCTGTCAAAGGATTTGTTTCCCAGGTGCACAGAGAGTGGTCCCGTCCACTCCTTTTTGATTTTGCATGCACAGTTTGCTCCTGCCGCATTCTCCTTCTGCAGTGCCAATCCTTCAGGACAGCCCCCATTCCCCCTCTGGAGCACGCCCCTCTTTGTATTCTTATAGCCAGCCAGGGGTGTTTCACACTCCCCTGTGGCTGCCACAGCTTTGTCATGAGGATTTGGGCAGGATGTTGTTTGTCTGAGGAGGAATAGTGCTACTTTCTTGAATTGCAGCACGTGCTCCATGGCATCTGTGTTTGCTCTTCCATGGTAAATGTGACAGAGGCAGAGGGACCACACAGCACACACGGGGTAAGGGCAGCCTTGGGGTTTGCAGGTTGCAGCAGAGCTGGGCTGGGAGCCTTCAGAGGCTCAACCCACAGCCCTGCAAAACCACATAAACACTGTTGGCTGGAAGTACCAGGGTGTGCTGGCACAACCGCTGGTGGCTATTTAGTAACTAAAGGCAAACCTCCTTCTTAGGGAGGGGTTGTGGGCTGCCTTGGAAGTGACTTCAGAGATGAGAGAACTCACACAACAGCTGTATGGGTTATGCTGAAAGCTTGTCACATACCAGTAGTGCTGATATTGTTGTTCATGGAGATAAAAATTGTATTTCTTCATGGTGCCAGGACATAGTTTATTGAAGACTCACTTCTTTCCATGGAAGAGATCAAACCAGGCTGTTAAGTGCACAGATGCCTCACTCTGTGCTAGAGTAAGGGGAGAACCTGACTGACATCAGTGGAAACTCGTGGTCAAACTCCTACTCAGAAGTTACTTTACAGTTACTTACAAAGCTGCCCCTGGTGGGTTTTTTTTGGGTTTGTTTTTTTGTTGTTGTTGTGGGGGTTTTTTGTTGCTGTTGTTGTTTTGGGTTTTGTTTGTTTTTTGTTTGTTTGTTTTTGTTTTGTTTTGGTTTTGGTTTTGGGTTTTTTTTCAGGGATAAGCACCCTGTCTTTACCTATATGCCCATTTACCAGGATGCAACCAACAGGTTGTAGGTTCACAGCCACCCTTGTTGCTCTGTGTCCATACCTGTTTTGGGATAGCTGAACCCTCTTCAGGAGACTTGTGACATGTTGATAGCTACAAGGGCATCAATAATTCTTGATGCAAAAGCACTGAGCACCATGGCCTGAGTACAGAAATCTGCACTTCTCTGCCTGTGCTTCTGACTCTGCTGCACCAGTTCTCTCCTCTACTACCAGTAGAAATTTCCTGCACCACTCAGAAATCCCTTTTAAAGAGACTGATTTTGTTTCTGATTTGAATGTGCTCTTTCTCTACTGCATCTTCTGCCATCAATCTCTCCCATGTGTTTCCTTACTAGTCTGCAGATTGTTTTTTCTTTAAACCAGTGCTGACTAGATTTTTGATCTGTTCTGCTAACACCTTATGCTTTTGGACAGAAGTCTGCTGGTTCAAGCATAAACCTCATAAATGGCATTCATCGGAAGACAGATGTGGCAAAGGTCACAACTACTGTGCTTCTAAATATGTTGCCAATGCAGGGGTTCATATTCTCAGGGATTTAATGTGCTACTGCCTACTCTGCCTGCCCAAACTGAAGCTCTGTCTGGCAGCACATTTTAAGGTGGTATGGAAGAGTGTGGCCTCAGTAATCCACGTATCTGCAACCCTGAGCCTGGTTGCTGAAATTAGCTTTAAAAGCATTTAAGCTCAAAACCCTCTCCATAGCTTCCATCAGTACTGCCTAGACAAGGAAGCTCAGCAATAGCATAACCCAGCGCATAGCCATGAATTCCCTACCAGCCTTTAGTTATCTTCCTGGAGAAACTCATTAACTTCAAGGCCTGACATGTAGCATCATGGAAAGAAGTTGGCTTTTAATGGTTTTTAAAGCCCTGTGAAAGACAAAGGCTGTGTCCCAGAATTCAACTCCATTCAGAGCAAGTGGGATGTAAGAATATAGGAGCCGAGATGTAAAATACACCCATTTTTGTCTACACAACATTTTTTGCACAATTCAATCTGTGATATTTAATGTCCTAATGTTAGTCACTGCTTGATTGCCCCTGGAGTGACTGGGTCACTGCTGTTGAAGGTGAATTGAAGTTTTCTTCACTCTGGTGTTTAATTTTTTTTTGAGACAGCCAGCCATAAAAGATTAAAATTAAGGCCTGCTTTGCTTTATCTTTCTTATCTCACCTCTAATTTGTGGTGCTTTAGAAGTAATTTAAAGTTTTCTTCTTTCCCTTCTGTGTTCAGGGTTGCACATGGTGTTTTATTGGCTTGAGTACATTGCCACAGAAGGTCATAGTTTGTTTTACAGTATTGCAACATTTATCCAGTTGAAAATGTTGTAGAGAAATAAAAGGAGTATCTTTTGAAGTCTAAAATTAATGAAACAACACCCAAAACCTAATAAAAATATTCTAAGAAGAAAATAGTAGAAAAAGACATGAGCTCTGCCAGAGAACGAGGAATTATGCTGGCAACAATTGTAAACACCTGTGTGACTTATGGCCCATACTTATACATACATATACTGCATTTGGAAAGAAAGGTAATGCTGAAAGCAAAAATGAACACAATATCCTCTAATTGTGTAAGAATGGCTTTGAAAGATTGTATGGTACTTGATTAGTAGGCTGGGAAGAACGTGAGATAGTCACAGCAGCTTTAAATATAGACTGGAGCCTTAAGTTTGAGTATGCGAGGCATGAAAATGCAGCTTTGGCATGGCCACATGAAAGCTGAGAATGTCCAGAAAAAAGAGGAAAAAGTGACAGTGAAAAAAATATTCAACACTATCTAAACCTCTGGATTAGCATTTAAAGTAAAATCACTACATTCATTCTCTTCCTCTCCTTTCTGCTTTCCTAAAGAATCACTTGGATAAATAAACCAACTTCTTAAAGAAACAACCTTTAAGGCCCTTATGCTTTTCATTCATAAAGAACAGGAATAAGCAGGCTTTTTGTGGGGTGGAGGGGGCAGAATTTGCAGCCTCTGGCAACCACAGGCTCTAACCTGTGGCAAATTGAAGTCAGATGTTCAGACTCTGGTGGGATTCACTGTTAGCATCCAGGCACATTCCACAGCTCAGGGGTGTTTATTGGACCTCCTGGTCAGTGCTAAGCCCTTTTATTTTTACAAGTCTGTGTGTGTGTGTGTGTGTACATATGTAATATATAGGTAAAGCTCAACTATGAACAAGTTGCCTGATCTAGAATTATTTATGGAATGAGCAAGAGGGAGCCATGAATCCACCCTGTTTGTAGTCCCTATCTAGCAATCCCAGTAGACTGAATCCCAGACGTTTGAGGATATTTAGGCTAAGATCATGTTAGATTGGCTGTGTTTCTATATACTTTCCCCAGATTTCCCTACCAGTCAGTGTGTAGGGTTAGATGAACTTTGTTCTCATTCAACAATGAACATTTGTGATTCTATATGCTCATCCATGGTCTACTGCAAGATCCTCAGCACAAAAAACGAGAGAAACATCTCTGCCTGTAGAGGTGAGTTAGGGTGTTGTATTGTGTGTATTGTGATTAATGACATTTATAGCGCTGTTTCCCTGCTTTGAAGAAGGGAAATTTTCTAGCTGTCATGCAGGACATTAAAGAAGAAGGAGATGAACTAGGACAGAGGAGGAAGGAGCTCTTTGTCAGTGTGGAAGTGCAGGGAGCCTGAGCCTGGGGACCAGAGCTGACAGATTCTAGGTTAAAAACTACACTTTTGAGTTTTCGAGAGTTAAATAAATCCCAAGGTTTCCATAGCCCAAGGGGAATATTTGGGCAGTGCTGTGCAACATTTAATAATTAGGGTGAATGGCATTCAAATGTTTTACCATTTCTCTGGTGAAGATTTATGTGAGATTTATGTGATTCAAGGTGAAGTAGATGAGGTATAGCATGAGGAATCCACAGATTTCTGCTTCAGAACATGCCAAGGGAGGAAATAGTCTAGGGTAGGCTCATGGTAGTCATAATCTTGCTTCCCTCTGGCTAAAAGGAGCATTTTGAACCTGGATTTCCCAAATCTCTTTAAATGCGGGTTGTTTGCCCAAGCTTTCCCTAAAAGGATGGCTCTGCAGAGCAAGCATCATAACAGGACCCTGCAAACCTACTTAGGCATGTAATTCCTGAATGAGGCATGGGTTAAAGGCTTTGCTGTTTGATGTGTGTACTTTAGCACAAGGCTCCCACACAGCATGCTGGCTTTTTTGAACGTGCTGCCTGGTTGTGTAGGAGGGCAGTGGCAAGGCAGTCAAACCAATGAAAAGGAAGGCTTGTACTGTTCCAATCCCCCTCCTACCTCCACTGATCCCATGGGAAGCCTATTTAGGGAGATCATCCAGCAAAATCCAAGCAACACTCCCCTCCACCCCCCTGGTTACCTATAGCTATTTGTTTTGTTGTGTTTTCCACTGGGTAGGTTTCCAGCCAGCTGGCCCCCTCACTGGGTCATGGTCCCGTGATGTGAGTGCCAGTGATGGTGCAAAGGGAGAAGAAACCTGGAGCTCAGGGACGTTACAAACAAGCTCAGATACTCTGAGCTAAAGTATGTCCCAGCATGCCTGAATATAAATATAAAAAAGGCATCAGAATCAATAAATTATCTGCATGCTCTGCATCACAGATGGTGTTTGGCAGTGAGAATAAGGTCAGTGTTGTGGATAGCCTTACACACTTAAGCAGGATCCCCCCACTCCTCTGGCAGCACCATTTTGAACAAGTGACCCCTCTGACTTCAGTGGAAATGCTTGTATTTTCCAAGTAGGGGAAAACCCATGGTACTGTCTGCTCCCAGTTCATTCCAGCTCGCTCTGCTCTGTCAATTCAAAGGGAGCAAATAGCCACTTCTTCTTGTTCATGTTTACAGCAAGTTCTAGCACTGTCTTGAGCAAAGATAAGGGAATGTGGGAGTTACAGCTCTCTAGGCCACAGAGCAGTATCTTTCTGTAGTGAAACACTGCATGGTGGCAGAAATACTTCTCTGTATGCTCAGATAGGTGAAGCATTCACACCAGCACTGAAATTCAGTAGGGGAAGAGCATGCAAGAATGTCAACAGTTCTTTGAAGAAATGCTGTGTACTTTTCAGCACAAACTAGTCCCAAACTTTTTTATCCAGGAAATGATCCTGTTTCACTTGTTTGTATTGAAATAAAAAGTATATTTTGCTCCTATTCACTTTCTTTTAAATGCATATGAACTCAAGAAGCTGTGCAGACTATAGCTATGTAGAACAGCAACAGCTGTACTGTACTCAAAAAAGTAGTTATGTAGACAGACTCCTGGAAATGGTCTTGATATCCTTAGCTCTGCATACAGAACTCTTCAAGTGGCTCTTTCTTTCCCTTTCTTCACACTGGGGAAGACACCAACAGGCCAAAGGAAAGAATGTAGTAACAGAACTTGGGGGAATGGCTTCCAGCTCAAAGAGTAGGTTTAGATTAGATATTAGGAAGAAATTCTTCACTGTGAGAGTGGCGAAACACTGGAACAGGTTGCCCAGAGAAGCTGGGTGCCCCAATTCCCACAAGTGTTCAAGGTCAGGTTGGAGGGGGCTCTGAGCAACCTGGTCTAGTGGAAGGTGTTCCTGTCCATGGCAGAGGAGTTGAAACTAGATAATTTTTAAGGTTCCTTCCAACCAAAACTATTCTATGATAGTATGAAATTCTCTATCAGACCCAGTTGACTCCCAAGGGATGCACACAGCTCTGCTCTTAGTACAGCACCATGGCAGAAGAAGCAAATCAGCCTGCAGAGCCCACTCCAGAAACAGCCTTAACCAAATTTGCAGCCCAGCTTAGCCCTTTAAAAATATTTGGGGGGAGTGATGTCAGCACCTGGATTGCCAACACACTTGTTGGTCTCCACCCTCAGTCTACTTTAGTTCCCACGCAGGGACAGAGCATCCAGACCGAGTGGGAGATTGGCAGAAGCTTGGAGGGAAAAATTATCTGTTGTGACCCAGACTCCAGAGGCAGAACCACAGGGCTCTATTTACCTTCTCAAGGTAAAAGAACTGGCTTACTTATTAGGTCAGATTTTCTTGTGTGCAAGGACATAGGAGGCTGGCAAAACAACCTGAAAATGTAGGAATTTGTTAACTGCATGCGCAAGGCTTTTAATATTTAACCTGCAGACTAAAGTAATTTCAATTGAAACTCTCTGTCTTCATGCTGGTATGGTCCCAAGGCTTCTCATTTGCAGTAGAGGTGTTATAGCCTAATCTGGTTGTGTAGCTGCAATTCTTTGTCTAGACTTAATGCTTTGTTTGTTAAAGGGTTCTTATTTTATTTATATGGTATGCAGAGATTAGTGCATGATAGTGATATTAGTGATAAAGTATTCTCTTTTCTCTGCATGAACTCCAAAATCATATAAAATTCAAAAATTGCTGTCATAAAGTAAATAAAAGCAATAACCAACAGAAAAGTTTTTGAGTACAACTCGAATGGGATTTTTGAAATATCAGATTTTTAGCATTTTTCAATTCAATTTTGCCTTGAAATTTCAGGAAAGGCAGAATTTTCTTGAGAAAATACAATTTCATCTGTGGAAATGACTCACAAAATATGTGAAGTTCTTCAGGAAATGTCTAACCTTTGGTTCTCCTTGAACTTTTAGTAGTAACAAATGATTAAGATTTATTAGTCTTTCTCTATAACATAATAGTTTGCACTTAGTTTCTTAAAAACAATACACCAACAAATAGAGGAATTTAAAAACTCTTGGTAATGTATTTACAATATATACTTGTTGAAAGTGTTGAATAGGACTTGGGGCATTATTTATTTGAAAATGCTTGCAGAAAGTAGCATTGATTTCCACAGACTGCTTACTCCTGTGTACTGTATTTTGGGGTGACACTGGGAGCGTCCTTGTCAAACACTGTAAATCAAAGAAGGTGATAAGCTGCCAAAGATGGCTTTTACTTCTTAGTGCCCCCAGTGCATACTGACTCCTGGCCACTGAAACAACATTTATTTAGACCGACATAAAAAGCTCTACTGAATCTGCCACCTTCGTGCATCTGTCCTTGACATGTTTTCCTTTTTTTTTTTTAAGAGCCTGTGACCTGAAGCTTGAGCTCAAGGACACATCCAAGCAAATCACCAGAGTTTTCCCATTGCTCTGCCTGCTGACCTCTGCTCTCTCCTCATTACTCCCAACAATGGAACGTTCCACACGAGAAATTTGCCTCAACTTCATGATTGTCCTGATTACTGTGATCCTCATGTGGCTCCTTGTGAAGTCTTATCAGGATTGAAAGACTCTCAGGAACTCTGGAGGTGATTTCAGTGTGTGCCTCCACAGACATCAGTAACACCCACAGCATGCCACAGCAATTAGCTTTCAGTCAAGTGAGGATGTCGTGAACCTTTATTTTTTACTCCCTTCTATCTGTTGCCTGAGCTAATGTTTGTAATGGGTCTGTGATGGTGTAATTCTTTCAGTCTGCAGTGATTCAGCTGTAAAATGTAAGATGTTTAGGAACAGTTTCATGTGGCTGTCTCCTCTGGTAGTTTCTGTGAGTGCTGTACTCCCAGCCCACCATGCTGGCTTGTTTGGCATCAGTGTTGGGTTCTGGAGGGTGTAAAACTACAGTGTGTAATGTAAGAGCCTGTATTATCCAATGTAAGAGGCATAAACTTGCTTAGCAAAAAGGAATGTGAAACCTCAGCTTCCACTTGCACATTTTGTTTAAATAAAGACCACATAAAACTATTTTTTGGAGCATTCTTTATCTCTCTCCTGACCTGAGCTGATAATAGTTATGGTACAGTGTGATATGAAAATGGGGTTGGTAGCTTGCTCCTCCTACTTACATTTTAATTTGTATTTTTTAAAAAGTGCTGTACAATGGAAACCCTGCAGCATAACAGGCATGTAACCACATATTTGACCTGCTTGGGTGACTTTTCTGTCCAGAGAGCCTTGCACACTTGGTACCTGTGGGCATGGACTTCACTGGGACATTGTCAATAACTGCGTTTTCTGAAGCTCGATTTCGGGCAGGGATTCCCACTGTTCTGTTTTAGGCTGAGCTATTTTTGGAGCACTGCCTGGAGGGATGAGCCTGGCCAATTGTAGGCTCCTGCTGGCACCCCAGCCCTGCTGTGAGCCTTGCCCAGAGCAGAATTCCCTCTGGGTCCAGTGTGACACACAGGGCACCATGGCACAGCCGTGCCCAGCCACCAGAGGCTGGAGGTGTGACTGAATCTGGGTTACTGTGATGGTGTCGTCACCTGCTAAAAAATCTTGAGCCAGCTTGTAGAGCCCACAGTTCTTGGGCTTGTGAAATCAGTAATCAAACTCCTCCTAGGAATTCCCCATCTGTCATTTTAACGGCTTCAGAGAATTGGGATCTTCTACAAAGCACAGCTTCCTGTAGGAAGGCAGTTAAGTATGTGCCATGCCGCTGATACACGTCTCTTTCCCTTCCAGGAGCCTGGAAGGAGCAGGCAACATTGCAGGGCTGTGCTGGGCTACCCAGGTCTTTGATGGTGAGGCAGAGCTGGCCTTCACCAGTGGGATTTGGCCCAGGCTTTAAGGAAAGAGCAAATATTCTGGTAGCACCATTTATTAAGGGTTTGTGTTGCTTAGAGTTTGCTAATAAATGAGTCCTTGTCCTGTGTCATTTGTACTGTCTGTCTGGGTTTGCAGTCTTGCAGTTTGTGCCTCTTGTTCTCCTAGTCACAGAATCCCCACTGCAGTGCAATGCTAAAAAGTTACCTCTTGTTTATTCTTGGCTACAAATGAGCAAACTTTCCTCCAGCACTTCTAGAGGTGGCAAATTTTCTGAAAAAAAATGCGCTGAGACATTGAAATAAACTTCTGTCAGCAATGGACACAGCCTTTCTCTGCAGCCCACCTTGCACTCTTTTATCAGTATTGCACACGGTCTGTTTGTGTTCATAGGCTTGGCTGAGACATGTAGCAATGGCTGGAGAAGGACGTGGAATATCTATTTTTAAATACTGTGAACACTTGATAATTCAGTATGAAATATGAGAATCTTTCACTGGCTGTAACTCCCAGAAGAGAGCAATACCATGAGTGAATGACATTTTTGGGCTCATCTCAGTCTAGCAATGGAAAAACCAGAGGTGTGGGCTTCAGTGTTTTTGGTTCATGGTCAGCCTGGTGTCCACAGTGAGCCTCAGGTCCTCTGCAAAGCTGCTTTCCAGCTGCATGGCCCCTCAGATGCATTTGTATGTCAGCATTTGACCCATGAGGAGTTTTACACAACATGCCCAGGACACCAGTGCAGCACAGCTCCTGCACAGGAGGAGGATTGCCCAGGTGACACTTTACTGCCCCATTCCCTCTGCCATCCCACCTCCTTTGTTAAAGATACTCTGTGCAGCAGGAACTCCTCACAATGAGCAGAACAGTGGTTACTCAGGACTGACCTGGCCTAAACGAAGTAATTTTCGCTGTATCACCTAAGTATAGATGAATCAGCCCCACACAGAACCAGAAGTTCAGCAGCAGTCTCTCCGTTCACTTTACTGGGCTTTGGATCAGACCGTAGCTACCTAATTCTGGATGTTCAGATTTCAGAAGCTTGACTCTAGGCCTGGTAATTTGGAATTTCTAAGCTCTTGGCACCTCACTGCAGAGAAACTCAAGACACAGGATGTTCAGCATGCTTTTGGGAAAAATCAGACCACTAGTTTATGGGCCTGGATATCAACCTGGAACTAATTTAGGCAGCAAGATTTGAAACTTTGGCTAACCATTAGAAAATTGTTCAGTGGGGTTTACTGGAATGCTTTTATCAATCCAGTGTGTTTTCAGTTAAAACCGATTTCTCTGTTTTTTTCAAGAAAATTGTTTTTAGCAAGGAAAAATAAAAATTTTCAAAGACAAATATCATGTATGAAAACCAGCTGTGTCCATTTTGCTTTTGAATGATGTGTCAAGGCTGCTGTAGGCTGTGTGACCCGTGCCTTCTTCTCCTTTATTGCCTAGGCTCCAGGCCAGGCAGGTTCTCCATCCCATGTGACAAAACCAACCACTCTCATGTGGTACCTCCAAGTTGCAAGGTAGGAAACTGTCATGCAGTGAGAGAGAGGTGAGTATGGCAAAAAGAAGTGGTTGACACCAAGGAACTGCACTCACTGTGTTCCTAAGTAGATTGATTACAAACATTTTCTTAGTGACATTTTTTAGTTTGCAAAGATTCACTCAAAATTCAGTTTTCTGTGGGAAAAAAAAAAATGGCACACTATGTAATCTCTGTGTTCAGCAGATGGGAATATATAACAAGAAATGTGTAAGTTCTGTGTATGTGTTCATCAGATGACAAAGAAAAGAAGAAAATGCAAAACCTGGGATTCTCAGCCTTAGCATTCTTGTGTATGCACAGAATCTTTCTCTGGATCATGCCAACAAAAATGTGAAGCATAAATATCTTCCTCACTATGTGGCAAGTCCAGCACAGTTCTATTTATACAACTGCATTTGGAAGCATGCCAGAGGCAATAGATGCCCTTGCAACTCAAGAAGAACTTGGCACAATCATAATCTATATTTTGCTGGTGCAGTGAGCTGGAAGGGATCAAGAAGACTGACAGGTGCTGACTCCCAGGGTTGCCATTGTGGGGGCTCCTAATCACTCTTCACCTGCACAGCTGAGCTGGTTGGCCCCCTGTGTACTGGGTTTACCCACGGATTAACATCTCGTGGGTCTGAGCTGGAAAAGCCTTTGGCACGTTTCTCAGGGCCACATACAGCTGCTGCTCAAGCCAATCAACTATGACCTCCCAGCTTAACAGTTCAGCTGTCAGCTTCTGCAGAGAGATGACAGCATTTTCAAGCAGGCTCTGCTATGCTTATCAGCTAATGCCAATCTCTACTCACACTGGGCCGATCTGTGAGGGAGTGCAATGAAGCATAAATTCGTATATGGGACGAACAGAAGTGATCATCTTATCTCACCCTTTGTGCTGTATTCCAGTTACACTTGCCAGTTCTTGGCTGTAGTGGGTGGATGAGGAAGATGAGCAATAATTTGGTTTTGGCAGCAGTTGTTAGGTAAATGTAGACTCATGCTTCCTTCTACTACAGCTTGTATGGCAGGGCCCAGGAGGATTTTTATATGTGCCTGGATGCCTTAATCTTCTGGCTTTGCCTTGATGCCTCTTGGTGTACCCAGAGGAGCAGCCAGAGCTGTGTCTCTCTTCCAGATGACTGTTTTCCTTGTGTTTCAACTCTGCCCTCTTGCGAAGCAGGCAGTGGGTTTTGTCTCAGCCTCATGGCCTGAGATGTGCACAGTCTACCAGAATAACGCCATGCCCCGTTCATGTCTGCTCCACCCTGCTTTCCTGCCACACTGGAGCAAGTGTTGCTCAGGTGACCTGAAGATCAAATTGACGGGGCCAGGATAGTCATGGTGATCCAGCTATCTAAGTTGCTCAGGAGGGACTTAATCCCTCATGGATATGTGCCTTGGGAGGAGGGCTCCAGGAGATCCTACCTCCTGCTCATAGAAATCTGCGTATTTCTACATGCATATGACATGTATGTGGGCTTGCACATCACTGTGACAGCCTGACCCAGATGCATCACCCAAAACATCGAGTGGGAGTGACTCAATTCCTTAATCAAAACTACGGGACACACTGAGCAATAAATAATCTAGAATGGATTTTGCATGTACCTCTTTCCCCTGTTGTATTCAACCCTTTTGCCGTTCAGCTTGTTCACAGACATCTCTTGGCATAGCTAAAAGCAGGGACATAATTTTTTAATACTTGCAGCACAGTTTCACTGGTGACTGCCAGTTCCAGTAGGATTGACCCGAGCCTTGTTACCATGCTAATTAGGCAGGATCTGCTTCTGCTTGCTGCAAGCCATTTCCCCAATGTGTTCCAATGGAGCTGGGCCTGGTTATATCAGACAAGGATCTGCCCCTCTGTGTCTCTCTGGTTCTGATCTGCCTTTCACAAAGTTCTGTTTTAGCATCCCCTGGAAGAGATATGCCAGAATTAGCTTTAGATCTTTCACTTCAATACAATTTTCAATAAGAGAATTTCACTATAAGCAATATTAATTAACACTTTAATGAAGCTATGATATGGAAATAGTAAGCCTCACACTTTAAATCTATACCTGTATTCCAAACTATGCTTTTGAATTGCTAGGTTCTAAAACTTATTTGGCTTGGAACAAAATAAATAGTAACGATTAACTGAGTTTAATAGACTTCTTTTGCAACAAATATATTTTTACAACCCCAGCAGAATTTAAAATCTAGTCTTTTTTTTTTTTTAGTGGTTTCAATCTAAGTGAAGTCAGAAGATAATAAGCATTGAAACACTAAGCCTTGGTTGGTTTTGTTTTTTTTTTTAAGTCTAGGATACTCTACTTAATGATGCCTCTGAGTACTTCAGCTGCATTTTCATATGTGTATCAAGAAAACAAACTGAAACTGTCTCATCAGATACAGTCAATTCCATGTCATAATGAGGCTAAATAAAATCTCCTGTAAAATTAATAAGTGGGAACTTACACCCGTTGTCCCAGAGCTGCACTCCCTTTGCAGCCTTGGTTGTGAGTTTTGGCTCTTCTCTCTTCTGAGGCTGCACCCACCTGAGCACTGAAATTACTGAAAACTCCCTTTCAGACTTGGGGAAAGATTGGCTGCATAAACAGCCAGCTCCAAATGTGGAGTGCCCAACTCCTGGATTTAAAATCATACCATACTGCATCCCCTGATACAGAACAGAATGAAAGTCAACAAAATTCAGATGGGAAACAAAACAATCAGCAATTTCAACAAATAAAAGCCTATTTAGCCAGAAACAGAAAAAGACCATAGGACATGGTGTTAATGCAAATATCAGAAAGACAAAGATGATATCAGTAAAGAAGGTGCAGCATACATTAAAGAAATCTTTATCAAAATAAACTCACTGTTAAAAATATATAATAACCCTCTAGCCTGACATTTCAAAAATAAGAAAAGTGCAATTAGGAATAAAGTGTCAACCAGAATAAGACACCAGGGAGGCTGTAAGGCAGAAAGCACAGTGGCCATAGAAAATTCTAGTTTCATACCACCTCCATAAAGTGGGAACATGTCAAACTGAACTCTAATTCCTGCGACATTTTTTAGCAACATAAATTATTTCTCCTTGAGCAGTCAGACAGAAGGAGAAGCCATGCAGCCACTAACAGAACATAGGATCAGGATCAAATGTTACCTTTGTAAAATGATGGTGTGACAGTGTGACAATGACCACAATGGGCATGAGAGAAACTTCCTTATGGAACTAGGAAGGCTGAAAGAAGAATCAACAAAGTACAGGGAGGAGTTATGTATAAAATACTACTGCTCAAAACACAGAAAATGTATCTACATTGGCCAAACTGAAAAGAACTCAGAAAAGTTAAATAAAAGGTTGTGAGGAGAGCAAGAAAACTGTTGATTAACACCAGGGCAGATGCATTAAAAGCTAAAAATAAAATACATCAGAAGCAGGCAACCTGCCAGGAGACTGCAGGATTTGCAGATGATAGATACAGAGCAGGAGTGCTCAGAAATTATGTTTGGTATAGGAAAGGTAAATTAATTACCTGCAGCAGTGCTCACTGTAGAAGGGATTAGGAGAGTTTCCATGCTAGAACTTTTATCTGCAGGTGATGAGTAATGGTCTCAACTGGTGGGCCAGAATGGTGATATATCAGCAGGGCCAGACGATGCTCACCCGGTGATTTTAAAGGAGCTTGGATATGAAATTGTCTGCCAAGTTACTGTGGAGTGTAACTTACTGCTCACATCAGACTGGTACCAGAGAAATGGGAGGTGGCAGATGAATGATCAGTTTTTAAGAGGATGCAGAGGACATCTGTGCAGTTACAGACCAGGAAGCTCCATTTCCATACTCAAAAAAAAAAAAAAA
>VXBB01018435.1:678669-706126 GCA_013399915.1 Illadopsis cleaveri
AAAAAAAAAAAAAGCCAAACCACAGAAAACCAGACAGAATTCAAAGGCACATAATTGCCTTGGGTTGTCAAGCACTGGAACAGGCTGCCCAGGGAAGTGGTGTAATCACCATCTCTGAAGGTATTTAAAAGATGTGTAGATGTGGCACTCAAGGTCATGGTTTAAAGGTGGATTTGGTATTGCTGGGTTAATGGTTGGAGCTGATGATTTTAAAGGACTTTTCCAATCTCAACAATTCTACTCTTCTAAGAATCTAAGTGGAAAACTTGGTAAGGCTTCTGCAAAGGGAAATCCTGCTCTTTGTATCTATTATAATTCTGAAACAGTAAAAGTGAGCCAATCAATACGTTTTAAAAACCACCAATTGTGATGGGAGAGAAAGGGGAGTTCTCCCTTTAACTGGGTGAAAGATGGAAGGAGTGGCAGTGAATAGTGAAACTGCATAATAAAAGGAGGTCCACAAGAGACTGCATTGTTTAACATATTTACAAGAAAAGCAGAAGGATTGCAAATTTTTCTGATGGTATAAATGTCATAGATGAGGGGTTGCAGAAGGTCATCTGAATGCCAAATTATAAGTGATAAAATGGTAGATAAAAGTTGACAAATGTGAAGGGGGATACATAGGGAGAAAGAACATTCCAACACACAAAATAATGAGCTCAGCAGACACCAGCATACAGGAAAAATCTAGGAATTACTGCAGAGAGTTCCTTGAACACACCAGCTCCATGGTCAGTGTTGGAAAAATTGCAGAGGGCAACAAAATCATAAAAAGCATTGTAACAGTTTTGACTTGAGAAGAAACTAAGTAGACATAGATACTTTTACCTTGGGAAAAAAACCCCCATAACTGAAGAAAAGACATGAGTAACAGCAAATAAGGGCAAAAAGACTGGCTGTTTGCAGTCTCTCAGTCCATCAAATAAATAGCAAACATAATAGCGACATATAAAATGAAGAAAGGCATTTCACAAAGAAAAACTAAAATGTAAAACTCAGAAGTACAAGATGTTTTGAAAGAAAACAGAAAAGATGTGTTTCAAAATGTTTAGACAAATCTGCATAAGGTAAAAAAAGACATTGAGTCCTGGAAAACATGAGGGTAGAATTGCTGGGTCCATAGGAAGCTCAGCCCACAGACTGCTAAATCTCAGCAGGTATTTTGGAGAGTTATTGCACCCTGTTTCATCTATTGTCAGGGCACTAATGTGACCAGCCCCAGCAGCAGACACCAGGCACCTCACTGGGAAAGGGATGGGCCAAATAAGACAAAAGAAGATTGTCAACAGCCTTTAAGTACATACAACATAGCAGCAAAGAAGAAAGAAAAAACTCTTTTCCTTCAACACAAAGTAATGGGCTTGGATGTTAGCAATGGAGATTTAAGGGCAGTTTTCTAAGTCTAACTAATGGGTGGTGTAGTTGATTACTATGCTACAGTGCTCAGAGGTGTGGGGCTACCAATGTCAAGAGATGCTGCTGCCAGTGGTCCCAGGGAATGTGTAGCCCTAGTTCGTGCCTGACATGTTTTGGTTTCTGAAATTCCTTTCCCAAGGAACTGTCTGTAAACAAGAGACATATTTTAGTAACAGCAAGAATATTTACATATTTTCTCCTAGGAGGGGCTTCTTTNTTCCCAAGGAACTGTCTGTAAACAAGACACATGTTTTAGTAACAGCAAGAATATTTACATATTTTCTCCTAGGAGGGGCTTCTTTTGATGTCCCTATGGTCTGACCAATGTGATTGAAGAGGTTTGTCTTCTTGTCACCAATAGAATTGGTCTGTGTAAAAAACTACAAAAGGGAAACACTTCCCAGAAATAAAAGAGGTAACTCTTTCAGCCTTCTAAAGTTGAAGTCTTTGTGTCATTGCAATGTACAATTGCGACAGGAATGGGTTCAAAAATCCATCAGAAATACTTTATAACAACTGTCCTAGCTTGGAGAGGGATACTACCTCTTGAGGTGCTCCTATGAAAACAAATATCACAGGCTTCTTTCAGGGTTTAAGAGGCCTCAGCCTTCCCAGCCTGGCCCAGTGAAGAGAAGGACATTTTTTACAATGGAGAGAAATGCTAATAGAACGTTGTGTAATTTTCTTACAGGAACAAACAAGAAGCATGTGAATAGGCCTATCTGCACTTGCCTTGATGGAATTTAGGAAGTGTTTAGGTGACTCAGAGCAGTGTTTCACAGCATGGAAAATGCTTGCCTTGGGGAAGACAAATGCTGCACTGATTTTATTTCCTCCAGGCTGTTCCTGTCTCTTTGGGATCTCTCGGGTCTGAAGTGCAGGATCCTTGGCAGACTATCCCCAAGGTGAGGGAATTCACAACAGCCAACTCCTATCAGGAAACTCTTGACAGAATAGAATCCGAAATTATCTCAAGTTGGAAGGCAACTCATCAGGATCATCAAGTCCAACACCCTGCTCCTTGCAGCAATATGTAAAACTAAACCACATGGCCAAGAGCATTGTCCACCCTCTCCATGAACTCTGACAGGCAAACTGAGTGAAAAATCACCCAGCACAGATGCAAAGCTCTGAAGGGCATGGGCTCAACATGACTGCCAAGCTCTGAATTCCGTTAGAACTCAACCATAATTTACCTAATTTGATTAACACGGCTTTCATGGAGATAGTTACCACGCATCCCACTGCTATTGTTCCAGCTCTCAGTGGCAGCAAAGGGCTCTAACACGGGAATTACCAGTAACTGGTGGAGAGGGTTATTATTTTTGCCTCGAAGGCTCAGGACACCCAGTCAGCAGCACTGGCAGCACTGCCGGCCCGGCGCTGTCCAGGGTGCTGAACAGGCGGCCTTTCACCCTCCGCGGCTGCCGGCGAGGCTCTGCCCGGCGGGAGGCGGAGGCAGCGCCGGGGTCGGGAGGGACCCTGGCACCGGAAGAACCAGGTTGTCCACAACCTCTGGTTGCTTTTTTTAGAACAAGAAGAGAAAGCTCCTGCTTTTACCCCAGAACGGTCGTTGGTTATAACGCAGACGGGTCAACAGGAAGGCAATTAATAATAGAATCACCTGAGTAGGAAGGGATCCACAAAGATCACCAAAGTCCAACTTCTGTTCCTGCACAGGACGACCCCAAGAATCACGCCATGTGTCTTAGAGCATTTTACAAGTCCTTCTTGAACTCTGTCAGGCTTGGTGTTGTAACAACCTCCTTGGGGAGCCTGTTCCAGTGCCCAAACACCCTCTGCGAGAAGAACCTTTTGCTAATACCCCACTTAAACCTCCCTGGACACATCTTCAGGCCATTCCCTTGGGTCCTGTCACTGGTCACCACAGAGAAGAGATCAGTGTCTGCCCCTCCTCTTCCCCTCACAAGGAAGTTGCAGACCATGATGAGGTCTCNACAAAGAAGAGATCAGTGCCTGCCCCTCCTCTTCCCCTCACAAGGAAGCTGCAGACCATGATGAGGTCTCCCCTCATTCTCCTCCAGGCTGAACAGACCAAGTGACCCTTGTGGCTCTTTATATGTCTTCCTCTGTAGACCTTCCACCATCATAATGGCTCTTCATTCACCATAATGTGAGGCTGTTCATAAAAATGTTGGTGCTTATGGTTTTGAAGTGGTCTTTTGTGGTTTTGTTTTTGTTTTTTTCTCTTATTAGTTCAAATTCATTGTATAGTCAGACACAGTGGTGAAGACTTAGGTTGTGGGGGCCTTGTAAGAAGAAGAGTTTTGAAGGGGGAGCGAGACTTTGGTTTTGAGGAGATAAGAATGCAGGTGAAAAAATAGGCAAGGAGGCAAAACTCAAAGGTGTCAACGGTGTGATGGTTAACTCGTTAGAAACTAGAAAAAGTGCCAAGCATTAAACAGAGGAATCTGCCCACTCTTCCAGGAGCTTCTGACTTTCTGCATTTAGGTGGTGTTGTGGTTTAGCCGCAGATGGCAAGTCAGCACCCCCAGCCACTCCTTCACCCCCCCAACAGAGGGATGGAGGAGGGAATCAAAAGGGTAAAAGCAAGAAAAGTCATGGGCTGAGATAAAGATAGTTTAATAGAAAAAGCAGAAGTCTCACATACAAACAAAACAAAATGAGGACTTAATTTACCACTTCCTATGGGCAAGTAGGTGTTTAGCCATCTCCAGGGAAGGGATACATTACTTTTACTGGTTATTTGGGAAGACAAATACCATTACTTCAAGCATCCCTATTTCCTCCTCCTTCTCCCAGCTTTATGTGCTGATTATGATTCCATATGGTCTGGAATATCTCAGCAGTCACAACTCTGTCCCCTTCAACTTCTTGCACACCCTCAGCCTACTCACTGCTGACTTGGTGTAAGGCCTTCTCAGCAATAACAACAGTATCTCTGTATTATCAAAACTGTTTCCAGCACATATCCAAAACACAGCCCCGTAGTAGCTACTATGAAGAAAATTACCTCAGCCAAAATCGGGACAGATGTTGCTTAAAGGTCAGATTTCAAGTGTTGCAGGATGATGGTGATGTGATAGCTTTCAGCAAGATGAGACACTGCGTTCCATGCTCAGGGTATATCTATATATATAGAAAAACACAAAATTCAGCCATGCCAGAGAAGTGGCTGCTACAGCAGCTGAGACAAAACAATGAGATCATATCCAAAATTTGTATTTGCCAACTGTAAGCCAAGATATTTCATTCTCGGGGGACATCCTACTTGTCTTGAAACCTACATTATTTTGCATTTCACCTCCTTTTCTTCAAATGTGACAAGTAGGTGTTATTCAACCAGGTACACGGATTTTGTGAAACTGGATTCCTTATGATGGGCAAAGCATTACTTGTCCTTGCTGGAGCATGGTTATTGGGACTCAGTCATATGACAGCAATCTGCTGAGATACACTGATATTATGGGGACTTGTTAACAAAAAAATTTGGTCTCTCTAAACCACAATATTTTCCCCATTGCAGTATTTGTTACAGAAAATTTAATATGAAATACATAAAAATATTGCAACTGCTTTGATCCCAAGAGCAGCAGTGAGCTAAGGTGTCCTGGAATTAACTCTTGGCACAGTGCAAGACCAATGTAGAAGTCCCACTGCTAGTGCAGGTAATTCATCACTCTGCAGCCCCCGGCTGCAATGGGTATTTCAGGCTTATCTTTTTCCTAGATAGGTACATGGTCTTATGAATGTTTTCACTTGGGCTTATATCCCTCTCTGAAGTTTAGGCACTTGATATTAGAGTTATATTGATTAAATTTTCAGTAGCACCACAGATGACCTAACCCAAATGACTTAGGCAGCATTGCCTGACATGGTGATCTACCCAAAGGCAATTCTCTCTCTTGGGGAAGTTTCTAATTCTCATCACTCAGATGTCTAGGAGCTGTCATTGCTGTGCCTAAAAAATAATGGAATAGAACTGTGACATAGAAGTTAATCACTATTGTGTATAAGACTCATAGGCAGTCGAAATAGAAATCCATAATAAATTGAAGAGGATCACAAAAGATACCATTTCTAGACAGTGATGTTTAATACTTAATTCTCTCTATTCTTAACTTGCACCTATACATGCAAAATGAAGTGCCAGTATCTCCATCTGATTTGCAGTTCAGACAGCTGCAAAATGCAGGTTCCCACCATCTCTCTGTATCTTTTGGATCTCTACTGGAATTAGAAATTAGTTTAGTGCTCCTAAAGCACTGATATTTCACACAAAGAGAAAGTCACTGGCAAGCTTTTTAAATGCTCTATAAGGATATGAATGCTTAATCTACCCATTAATACAAGGGCACTCATACCAGCCATCAAGGAAGGCTTTCTGACCCACTCTCTGTGCTGCCAGATGAAAAATCATCTACACCTGGAGAGCTAACACAATGCTTATTCTTCGAAACCCACTGGCCTGTGGAACTGCACAATGCCCATTGTGTAAGAAGAAGAACTGGAAAGCAGTCAGTCCCAGTTTTGCCAACTTTTACTAGTTCACCAATCATTCAGGTGTGACTTTGTGCTGACCACCTGGGATCACCAAAGAGACCCCCTGCACAGAAGAACACATGTTTAAAGGGAGGGAAAATGTGTCAATGATTTCAGGGAAATGACTATCATATACGTATGTGTATTCTGGGACAATCAGTGAATATATTTGCAAAATACTGTACATAAACAGCAGCTTTCCTGTACTGAGCATGCATGGCATTTTGGAGGAGATATTTCCTTATGCCTCCAGACAATTAAAGAGCACCTGATTCTTAATATTACATTGGTGTCTATTTTATTTTTACTGATGTTTGGTTACAGCTAGATACTTGATGTTCACATCTCCCTCAGACCTGCTCTTTTATCCAGCAAATGAAGGAGAATACAGTGCTGGGATTATGACGTCTTGCCAGGGCTCAGGATCCCCTGATCTTTGCTGTTACTGGATTCATTTATTCCAGTCAGATTTGGAACCAGTGTATTTTGCTGAGTTTCACAGCAGACAGGCATGACTTACACTAATTAAGACCTGTCTGAGGCATGGACGAAAAACAACCCGAAACCCCCCATTCTATTCTGCAACACAGAAGGAGCTGGTTCTCCCTGGAGAGAGCCTGGTGGGTAGTTGAGGGTGCTTGAGGGGCAGAACAACACCATGTACTGCCAGCAGCTGAGCTAGAGAAGCCCTGGGTTATCATGCAGCCACGTGCTCATGTTTCTTTCTCACAGCCCACATGAAAGGCACAATGCAGTTGGAGACAGCAGCCTGGAGACAGCCAAGCTTAGAGCAGCTTTCCTACCCCTGGTGTCACAGTGGCCTCCTGCAAGCTGGGCCAGGGCATGGCAGGAGGAGGAGGCTCACTAGGTCAGGACATTTCAGAGCAGCCTGCTCAGACCTCTGCTCCTACTGCACTTTTTCTGCTCTTTTTTGGCCATGGAGCTGTGGAGAAGTGACACTCATATCCTCTGCAAAATGGCTTACTGACCAATGTGTGAGCAGGGCCAGTGGGGCCAGAGGCATGGAAACTGGAGGTGAAATGTGTGTCAGTTGGCTTAAATTCAAACCAACCAGCCAATGTTGAATAGGAATGGGAAACTCAGAATGTAGAATGGGAAACTGAGAGTGGAGAGGCAAATGATAACTAATCATAACTGCTTAAAGGAACATGTGAGACAATCCAGAGCCAAGTCAGCATCAAAAATTCCCCTATCGAAGAGACAGCAAACTGCATCCTTGGGTCTTCTGCATCCTGCCCATTTGGTGTTCCCTCATCCAGCACATCAAGCAGAGACTGATTTGTAGGGGTGAGCAGGCAGATTTCATAAGCTGATATGCCAAGAAGCATTTTCTAACTTTGGAGAAAATTCCTATCTTGTCTCTGGACCATCATCAAGGGTGCCACTTTGGCCCTTAGCCTCCCCTCAGGGCTTTACATCTAGACTATATCTACATCTTATTGATACTTCCTGGCTAGTCTCTTTTGAGAGCCACAGACTTTCATCTCATCCATATAGTAGGCACCAGGGCTCACAGAATAATAGAATGGCCTGGATTGGAAGGGACCCTAAGTTCATCTGGTTCTAATTGCTTGCCATGGGCAGAGACACCTTTCACTAGACTAAGCTGCTCAGAGCCACAGACAACCTGTTGCTAAACACTTCCAGGGATAGGGCATCCACAAATTCTCTGAGCAACCTGCACCAGTGTCTCACTACCCTCTCAGTAAAGCATTTCTCCCTAATATTTAATCTAAATCTTCCCTCTTTTAGCTGGAAGCCATCCCCCCTTGTCCTGTCACTACGTGCTCTTGTAAATAGCCTCTCCATCCTGTAGACCCCTCCAGGTACTGGAAGGCTGCAATTAGGTCACTCCAAGGCTACCCTTTCCCAGGCAGAACAATCCAAATTCTTTCAGCCTCTTTTCATAGGAGAGGAGCTCCACCCCTTTAATCAATCATCCTGGTGTCCCTCCTATGAATTTGCTCCAACAGGTCTATGTCCTCCCTGTGTTGAGGACCCCAGAGCTCAAGGTACTGCTCAAGCTGGGGTCTCCTATGTGTGACCTTATTTCCAGTGTCACAGTGCCATGCCCTGTTGTCCATGAGTTAGGTTTGTCACAGTCACCTGCACATGCCTTCCTTGATTACCCTTTCAGTTGGGTGATGCTGCCTGTGAACATACAACAGGCAACCTCATGTCTCTTTTTTCCAGCTCCTCTTGTGCTGCTCTGCTTTGCTGAGCCGCCAGCTGTGCTGGTGTGTGTTTGCCTCGTGCTTCCCCATCCTGCTACCCTCCTTCCTTCCAAGCTGTAAGCTCTTTGGGGAATACACCACTTAGAGTTTTGACAGTCCTTCAGCACAGTGGAGCCCAGGCCCAGTGACCAACCGTCTGCCCTTCCTCACAGCTCCTTTGGAGTTAAGCTGCTCTACCCAGTTCTTGCTTGGAGGTTTTAGAGCTAAATCTCTTTTCTAATTATAGTTCTATATAGAGTAGAACAGTTTCCTTTACTAGAATAAGTAATGACCTGATTTCTATGTGCACTGCTCACAGGGGAAAGGACAATGCCTGTCCTGCTATATTCCTACAGCATCTGGTAGGAAGAGTCCTGTCTAATCTTTGGCAAGTCTCACAGAAAACCTGCACTGCCTCAAACTAAGGAAAACAATGAATAATTCATTTCCTTATCCATTTCAGGATTGTTTTCTGCAAAACATCTATTTTAAGAATTTATGTGATTTTTAGCTGCACCATGCTGCAGATGCACGAGTACAGAGGGGAACCCTACTGTTTGTCTCAGTGTAGCCTAGAGGATTCATTAGTTCAAAATTTGAGCTCCCATTGGACCAAGTTCCAAGTGAGGAGTGAAAGGTAGAAATCAGGGTAGCTAACAAGATTCAAAGTAAAACAATTCTCCGAAAAACACAGTTCTAGAGGAGTCTTCCTGTGATGCAGAAATGGTCATATGTTGATGATGTCAAGCTTGTTAACAGCCAGCTGGGGGACAGAAGGAAGTATCATTGGAGTTCTCGTATTTCCCAACATGTATACAGAGTTTCCCTATTTCCCCAAGTGTACTTGCCAAAGACATGAACTTAACAGTTATAGAATTGCACTCCAGCTACTATTTCAGGCTGTAACTGATTCCTGCCTCAGTCAGATCCATCCAAGTGGTGGAGCTGTGGATTGAGGTTTGCTCTAGAGCTAGGGCATGAGGAATGACTACAATCTGCAATACCACAGCAGGAGACAACCCTGCAATGCTGGTCACTCCTTTGGAAAGGTCAAAAATCTCTGGTCACAGTCTGACAAAAAGGGACAGATCAGCAAATGACATGTTAAAAGCCAACCATAATCCATGAAGGAATGGATTAAGAAGGAAATGATGATCCCTTATAATGGAAGCCAATGTGTTATGATGCTACCAGTGATTCTTTGGGCCAGTAGAGGCAGATCTTGGTTCATTAACCTGAGCATCAGCCCTCTGTTCACATACATCCTGTTCCACCTAACAGCACTTATTTCAGCTGGGGACATGCTGAAAATACCCTGCTTGCAGCAGAGTGTTTCAGCCTGCTAAGTCATCACCAGCTGTCTGTGCCCCATAGGGCACACAGTGGGCACAGGTGCTTTTAAAGATTGCTCTTTAATTAAAAAAGACAATAAATTAATCTCCTTTACCCTCTACATGACAGTAAATTTTTCAGTTGAGCTTCACTGCTGCTCCAGGAAACAGTCAGGAGATACAATTGTCCAAGACAAATCATATAGATAAGGTAAGACCTTGTTTGCTTCTAAAAATAGCACATACAAATGCCACCAGCACCAGCATTTGAAAAACTACCTTCCAAAGCAGCCAATTAGAAGTGTAGCAAAAATATTTCTCCTCGCCTCAAAGGAAAAAAAAAAAAAAGCTACAAGCCAAAAAGTGTCAGGAAGCTGGAGTAGCACTTGCTCTCCTCCTCCTGGCTGTAACCAACCCCCCAGGCACAGACCCTGTCAGCTCTCACAGCCCCAGATGCTGGCTGAGCACGAGGTTAGTAAAGACAAGTTGGCGTCCACCTACATTGTTGAAGGAGCCCTGGTAAGAATTTAAGTACACATTAGCTGGGATAAGAAAATGCTGTGCTATGGGAAGTGCCTGAATCTGTAACAGGGAGGAATACAGGCACCATTATAAAAGGATGCATGCAGAATTAAAGAACTGCTATACTACATAACCCTTTCCCCCATCATTGAACAGATCATGGTAAACATTTCTGCATTTTAACATATTCAATCTCCCAATATTATCCTTTCATCAATTATATTCTCATCTGCCAACCCAAAACAATATATATTCTAAGCAATGCATATTCTGCATAGCTTCAGCATGCTGTCTTGAATTTTATACAATAAAGTAGCAGCTTAGACTTACAACATGGCTGTGCCTTTATAAAACAACACCTGGGCTGTGTGGCATTGCCAATGTAAATTATTTGCCTGGGAAAAATTACCTGTTAAGAAAGAAGGTGACCATTTACTTTACAGCCTGGGCAGGAAGCACTTGCTGCCTGAGATGCACATGGGCAGGCACCAGCCTCAGAGAGAGATAGCTGGTGAAATGCAACAATCATGAAGCTGTGGAAAGTCTTTTCAAAGATCCAACCTAAACCTTCTCTATGCTTACTTAAACCAAATTCTGCACCCTGCACTGAGTATAAATACTGATTCTTCTTTATTGAAACAACTTTTAATACTTTTCTCCTCCCATTTCTTTAATTTTCTCTCCCTAGGGAAGGCAACACCCTGTTGCTCACAGGTCAGTTTGGATCTGTACTAGTGATAGTGTAAATTGTAACTTTTTAAAAAAATGCTTAGGTTTGCATCATGGTAAGAAGTCATTCTTGGGGAGGAAGGAAGGCAGTGCCCAACAGACATCCTCCCTCAGCAGTGCCCAGCCAGTTTTAGGCACCCACCAGGGATATCCTCTGCCCCAGGTCTGGCAGAGATTTTGGGAACAAGCATGCCACAGGACAAAGCTGAAGCACAAGTGGGCAGGATGACAAGATTTGAAGGCACCAACATAAAAGGCCTCCACAGGAGAAGGGATTTCACACTTAGCTCAATTAAATCTATCTTCCTGCAAGACAGAAAAAATAATCACCCAAACCAGTTAGATTATAGTGATACAATCTGACACAGAGCCAGATGACATTTTCTGATTTTGTTTGAAGTTAACACCTTGAGACAAGGCATAACATCAGAGCAGTAAGAAGGTAGCAGGAACCTTCCCTCCCTCCCCCACAACTCTATGAACTCCCCTGCAAAGTATTAAAAATAAACCAGTGTACCCTAATAAATTGCAGAAGATATTTAAGTCAGAGTGGGGTAAGGAAAGAAAGGGAGCCTAAAATTTGAAACAATGAAAACTGTGACTAGAAACCTATTTTAGAAGCTTCAAGAGTCACACAAAAAAACCCTTGAGACCTAATGGCTATAAATAACCACTTTCCAAAATCAATGGTATTTAGTTAAACATGCATAGTTTTTATTCCTTGTATTCTCATGCAAAATATGCAAATGTTAATATTTCCAGTTCCATATTTCCAAATTCATTGGAGAAGACTAATTATTGCAACACCCATAAAATCCTGCTGATTACCTCCATGAGTGCAAGTTTCCAGCCGTGTAGAGAAGTCCTGACCCCCAGCTTACATTTTAGCAAAGAAGTGAGATGGCTTAAACCCAAGGGGCTTCCTAGGAAGTTGAAGTACTCCCATTTCTTTATTTTTGTTTTTGTTAAATAAAGTGATGGCCCAAGCAGCAGTTAAAATGATATAAAGCACCTTATCTGAAGAAGCTGCAATCACACTTCAGCCTTGGGAATACCACAGAGCTGTTACAACCCATTTTACCTGATCCATTAACTAAAACATTTTTCCTCTGTTTTACTGCATATCTCAAAAATAAAACCCACAGTGCTTCAGTTTAGAATGATGTATAATTTATTCATATAATTCACAAGTAGTTGGACACTACTCAATTTAATCTCCATATGCAAGTGATTTACACAAACATATAATACTAAAATTGATTGCTTAGAAGGTAAAAAATACCATGGGTATGAAATGCCATGGTAGATGTTGTTCAGTATACTACACAATCTTAGTGTCAAACACTTTTATTCATTTATGGTTTTAGAAAAAAGGCAATCTGCCATTTTAAATTTTTTTTAATAAGTAGTCTGGGAAACACAAGCAGTTTTGTTCTAAACCTTCTGATCAATTATTTCTCCCAGCTCTTAGGAACTGAATTAACAACCAAAGCAACATTTTCAGTAGTTCAAAGAAAAGATACACATTTTTTCACCACTGAATTCACCGAGCACCATGTGACCAAATCACCTTGCCTTCCAATGTGTGACACAAAACAGTAACCTCTGTATATCCAAAGGAATGTGCAAGAATCTAGACCATGCTTCAGCATGGTGGTGTCGGTGACAACAGCCTGATGTTATAATTTTTGGCCCCTGCCAGTATCTGTTAGTTGTGAATGTGTTCACAGCTCACTGTGTTAGCATCACCAGACCATTTGGTATTCATGCATTTGATTGTAATTCTGCATAAACTCTTCTCACTGAAACTTGTATCTCATAAGCCTCATTAATTTTGCATTAAGCATATAATGGCTGCATGGAGAAAATTGGACTTTAATGTGTTTGTCTGCATTAGATTAAATTACATTATCTTCTAGATGAGGTCCAAACATGTATTTTGCTTGAAATGCCAGTAGTTATCTTAGAACATATCGAGAAGTTAAAAAGCTTTCACAATACAAGATCCAGCTACTTATTCCACATATACAAAAACACTGCTAGAGAAATACAATTCAATTGTCAATGCTTAATTATGAAGAAAGTCTAAAAAAATAGAAAAACTCTGATATCTGGACATCAATTCAGAAGGTAACACTGCATAATGAGGCAATATGAGCACCCATTTAAAATGAAAAATCCCCAGCAAGAGAAGCATAAGGGGATCATGCGACAAAAATAGATGAACACTGCGCCAAGAACATGCACACGACTGCCATGGTCATTCAGTATGCTAGTGATGGTCTAACAGTGATCTAAACCAAGAGTGAGACAGTGCTTCCAAATAAAACCAGCTGAGTAACTACATATTGATTAAACTTTCTGATGCAGCAAAATGAGGACACAGAGCCATCTCTGGGTTCTGGAGCTGTCTCAAGATTCGCTTGTAAAATTTCTCTCTGACACGATTGAATTCCATTATGTCCAGTGGGTCCTCATCAATCCAGAATTTGTGGAATTCATGCATTAAGTAGCCTACAAAATCATAAGACGGAAGAAGAGATAAATACAGCATGTAAAGATGACATGTCAAATTGAAAGTAGCCTGGAATTAATAATTATGATCTGCACAGAGAATCCTCGTCACTGAGATCTGACACTTCATGACATTGGGTAGGAACAAGACTAAAGCTATTCTGCACAATCCCAAAATTGGATGAATATTACACACACTGGCAGAGTTTCTCACAATAAACACAAGAAGTCACTAGTCGTTTTGACATATGGACTCATGAATTGAAACATAAAAGGGAGTATAAAAACAGAGAAAGATGCTGCAGGTGCTTATTATCAGCTCCTTGCCTACACATTGAAAAATATTAGAAGTGTTACTCCCACTGTGCAAAGATGAACAGCAGGCCTCTGCTGTAGAAGGGATGCTCAAATACAGGGGAAAGAGCTGTCAAAGCATTATTTTGGCAGTATAGCTGCAACTCTGCTGAAGGGTGGGGAGTAGCACTAGAATATAGATGCAAGTATCGTATGACAGTTGGATTTAAGGGGGAACAATATTCAGACACTCCTTAAAGCACATTTGCTTTCTTCTTATTATCTAAAAACCAGGAAAGTCACTTGTTAAGGTGCTTAGTGTGTTTTTTTGTTTGTATTTATTTTACACCTTGGTTTGGTTGTGGTCTCCATCACAGCTTAAGAGCTGAATCCAATCCTCCTAGACAGGAGAGCACAGTCTCTGTGCTGTGTCAGAAAACTGTATTTCTCTTTTTTTTAACTCTGGGCAGTATTATGTTAGCACTGTACCAATTATGCATTTCCACCCCTTGCCCCACACTCACACCCAGCACTTACAGAACGTCTGCTGAAAGTGAGTGAGCGTTGGTGCTTCTGGAGCAACATTGTAGAAATGGGTCTTCAGAGCCCCACTCACGAGCAGGTTGTATGCAAGGTCTGTTATGTTAATGCCCACGATAGCAAAAGAGTAGCTGTAAGGAAAAGAAGCGACTTTTACTGAGAGTTCACCTCCTTTCAGCACATTTTATGAAACACGGATGACCCTGACATTGCAGATTTCATCTGTTAGTGAGATGTATTAATTCTCCCCTTTGTGAGTTTCCAAGGTGTGTGTGGAGTGGAAAGCAAGGAAAACATTTATCCTGCCTGCTTTGCACAGCATTTCCCTTGGGAAATATATGGTCACAGTAAAAACAGGAGTTTCATCACTGTGCCAGCCTTTTCAGTGGAACAGCACTGATTAATTCCTACAAAATAAGAACAAGCACAGACGTCCCCGTGCTTCTGCACTCGCCTCTGAAACAGGGCAAGGACTCCACACGGTGGCCATGGCTGCAGGGTGACCCATCATTTGTTATTTTTAACTGCTGGAGTTCCCACTGGAACTCATTACCCATAGTTAGGAACATCAAGTTTCAACAACTTGTCCTATAAAGACATTCGTATGGCTAAAGAGCTTGTGAAAAAGATCCAGTCGAGTCACCTCTAATTTCTTCCAAAAAGAGAACTAGAGATAAAGGCCAGAAAACAGGCAAAAACCTAAATCAGAGCATGCTGGAAACAGACACAAGAAAACGAGACTCATTAAGCAAACTGTCCTGCTAAGAGATACCAACAAGTGAAGTATATTTAAGCACAACAAAATTCAGAAACTGGAGGTTAATTTGTGAGGCTGGTGCATAAAGAACTTGACATTTCTAGCAGTGACTGTTTCTCAAGAAAGCACATAAAGACTCACATGGACACTTAGCGATAAAAGCAAACATGTTTGGATATTCAGTGATTGGATTTTTTTCTCAGCTAAAGACAGCTGTCTTCTCTAGACTGTCTTGGGTATTTTTTCAACTACCTCTATCAAGAAAACTGAAATATTTTCTTTTCCTTTCATGTTTTTTTGCATTTCAGGTGGAAAAAAAAAACAAGTCCAGAAGTTAACTTCAGCATGAGGCCTAATGGCAAATTTCACAGAAAAATTAAATATGGGCAGTAACATCTTGTATTACAGATTTTTAGATACATTCAGAAGGAACATCCCATTCTATTCTCATGAATAATGCAGTTATACCAAACCCACAGTCAAAGAAGAAAAAACCCTCAGTACTATTTCTTCACTATTATATTTTCCTAAAAGCAGTTCTGAACCTAGCTTTGACAGCAACAATTGAAACTTGATCATGTCATGTGCTAAGAAGAATTTAACAGATATTAATCACCACACTATATATAGCACACAGAGAAAGTTTCTCCTTGCTACAAAATTTTTTGGTTATTTTTTTCTGAAAGTAACTTCAACTGTCTCTCCTGTGATCTTTGATCAAAACCAAGGTGTGGTCAAGACAGCAGATGTACATATGCTCCCACAAATTTCCTTTAAAAAGTAACTAGGAAACACCTTTTCTCCTTCAAATGTACAGCATCATTGTTATCTGCTGTGTTTGTGGCAAATTAAAGAAGGCCTTTAAACTTACCCAATTGCCTTATCAAACTTTTTCTTCTCCCATTCAGCTTTGCTAAGTTGGCTGAGGAAGAAAAAATAATTAAAATCCAGATATTGCCCAGCATTACTAACTGACAAATATTTTCTTTGAACTTCTCTGATGTTATAACATTGACTGAACATGGTATTTTAGCTTCTTTTACATGGCTAATCCCATTTAACACCACTTGTGGCTGAATAGATTGATATTAACAGACCTGAAATGGGTAACTGGTTTAGAGCATTGCCAACAAACTCATCTCACCATTACAAAATGCACCTATGTCAATGCTCTCAGCAAAAGCCCATTGTATTCTAAATTGACCACAAAGGTGATCCACTTCAGTTAAGCTCTAGCTGTACAAGAAGTTGAAATTACATTTAACTAATCAAAGATGGTTTTAGCTTTTTTGTGTTTTCAGAGATATACGTGATACTCATCACCGGAGGCATGATTCACCTGAGGCAGCAAACATGAAAATACTCCTCTGACTCTAAGTTTTTATCACTGGCCAAACTAGAAATCACTCAACAGCCAAAGATAAGGAACAGTGTTTCCTATTACTTGGCACAATAATGTAGTGCTTTTCAAGGACACAGAAGATGCCTCCCTTAAAATAAAATTAGGTAGGGAACGGATTGATTTTAAACTAAATTTCAGCTCTTCAATGATTTAAAAGGGCTGTGTGATCCAACTAGTCAGCCAACATCCCACTAACCAGGTTTGAGTCTACTGAAATGAGCAAGTTTAGCAGAAATCATTGCCTGCATTTATAACCAGCTAAAGGCAGGCACAGAACTGACCATAACCAGGGGCCTATAACCTTGACATGGCTGTGGGAGTTTTGCCTTAGTAAGGCAAATCAGAGCTTGCAAGTTTTAGGTCCCAAATTATAGACAGCTAAGTGTGAAAGCATTGTTCTTAGACTATTCTTGAACTTCAATAAGTATATATTACACTAAAACCAATTCCCTGGGCTTCATGTAAATATAGTATATAAAAATTGTTGTCATTAAGTACTTAAGATGCTAATAGGTTCGTACCCATTGTGCCCTGAGGGTTAGTGGGTGGCATGCATGAGCATAAAACTCCAGCTCCTAAATAGCTTTGCATACAGAACTACACTATTCTTTGCTCATCCTCTAAAATCTGAACCATCTTTGTAGGCTGTGGCATAACATCAGTTAGAAAACCCCAGGTAAGGATGGAGTAACAAAGGTGGCACACATAGGATGTGGACAAGTGAAACAGTTGAGCTGAGATAGAAAATCATTGATCACAATCCCATCAGAAAACAGCACAGCTGCTAAGCAACCACATCAGGAAGACCACCATGGGCACCACCTGCAGCATCTGTCTTCTACTGAATGCTCTGTCAAGGCACAGAAATTGCACATGCTCACACAGCACTCCAACACTGCCCTTGGTAATCAAACATGCAAACAAAGAACACTAATATGTTCCAAGGGCTTTTAGTCACAGAATTACTGTAAGGAACTCGCCAAAAATCCCCCAAAACCCCAAGGAGATCAAACGCTCCAGGATTTAGGTGTGAACCAGCTTTATGGATTTCTAACATTACTGGCAGAAGAAAAATGGCTTTTAAGGCAACTGATTTCTATGTAACTAGGTAAGAGGCCTCTACCCCCCAATAATTACGGAGTCTCTTATTGACAAACTACCTGCAATACAGTTTGTGAGACTTGAAGCTATCTGATCTCTCAACAGTCAGGACAATGGAATAGCCAGATTGGAACCATCATTACTGAAGGTAGACAGAGTATGTGATATAAATAAAGGGGCTTTTCAGCTCTGCTAACAAATATTTGGCCTAGCCTACTTAGGATTATCAGGTCAGTCACTTTAAGGTGACTCACTCAGGCAAGGTGGACTTTTGATATATAAGCATGTTCATATATACCCAGTGTTCCACCCCACTGTTTGGGTCAACTCTAAAGAAAAGAATATGGATCTCTTGGGGTTGCAACAAAGACTTTAAGTTTATAATACACCAAATTGTAGACTGATCTTTATTTACACGTAGTGTCTCAGAAAATTTAGAAAAAAGAAAAAAAAAATACCTTAGTTCCTTCTTAGTGACTTCCCTTTATTACAAAAAAAAAAAAAACAACAAAAAAAACACAACACCCAAATTAAAAGAAAGGTAAATAAAAATACAAAAATCATTTGAAATAATCAGAAGTGAAAACATTTAACACTAAATTTAACTATTTCTGAGATTCAGAATACAAGTTTGCCTCTTGCACCTGATCAACTTTCAGGATCAGTGCTTTAAAACAGACAGCATGTGGCAAAACCCAAGGATATGCCCAACAAAGAGAAAAAACCCAGTCCTCTTCCTCAAACAGAGCCAGCAGAGTGTTCTCTCAAGTTATTGTTTCTGGTCTCAAGCATTACCTGTATTTAGGATGAAGAGAATCAGTGAGAACTTGCTGAGCTATCTCAGTGTCCCATTCAGCAAAATACCTGCAGACATATATGTTTAGGGTGAATTGTTAAAAAAACCAACAAAAAAAGCATGTGAAGTCATACTAAGCTGTCTATACACACCCTTTTAAAGGTCAGTGGATGTGTTACACAGCATGAGTAGCATCTGACATGTTAAACTCCTTAAACTGCCACCCAGACCCCCAAACTGAAAGATTAAAGCAGCCTCACAAGTGCACTCCTATATGACTTTAGTGAATGTGCATTTCCAGATTCTCCTTTCTACCCACCCTACAGAAAATCAGTTGTTTATGACTAGAGCATGTCGAGTGCTGAGCTCAAGAGAAAGCAGTTCAGGCTTCTTGATCTGGCAGATTCATTAAGCAAGATAAGAGTCATTACAGAAGACTACAAAATTAAATACATGGTAGGGATTAATTTCAAATGGAAGTTCAAAGCCAGAGTCAAGAGTCCAGATCCTCAACTGAGATTTACTAGGCAACAACATATGGATAGATGATGATTTATGTCCTTCAATCTGTAAAAATAGAAAATACTTATTTTTTGCCTCAAAGGGGAAGTAATTTTACCAAATGTTTCTGAGTTGTATAACTGCATGCAGCAAATACAAGAGCTGGAGAAAATGACAGGCATTAGTCAATTCCCAAACTACAAAGCACAGCTATCACATTAACACCTGGTGTGCAGGAATTGGAAGGGAAAAGTGATGTAAATTCACTGTTTAATTTTGAGTATTGACAGAAATTGAAGTAGTAGTCAAACTACCTAAATCTGCCATTGGTGACTGCATATCAAGTGTTTTGCTTAAGAATTCAGCATGAAATTCCCAAAGAAAGCAGCTGAGCAGCAACATAACCCTCCCACCTACATACTTCCAGGGCATTTTGTTTAAGGAGATCTAGATACTGGTGAAAATATACTTACACTTTTTTCCTGGTAGAAAGCGAGTGCTAACTTACTGTGTCACAGAGAAACTAAAAAAAAGGGCTTAGCAACTGGTATTACAAGGTTGAATTAGGAATACTGAAAGAAAGGATACCCTTTTGAGAAGAGAAACACTCCAAAAATTAGGCTAGCAAATAAATTCTCTCTGAAATGCTTAATATTAAGTCCCTAGCACTTTTCTAAATTATTCCCACAGATTTGCTAAAATCTGTAAGTAATGCTGCTTTTCATGACTTCAGACACATGTAAACCCATCTGCAGAGGGACATACTTACACCAAGTTATATAAGCCCAGGAGACCCATTCCTCTGAAGTCTGTTTTAGGATCGTCACCCTGGAAACCAATTTCGCACCACTGCTTCGAAATCCGAGCTTTCAGTGGTGAATTCGGCTTCAAGCATTTCCACAACTAGGAAGATTACAGGTAAAACATAATGAAGTTTCCACACAGTACAGATTTTTTTTTTCTCTTTGTCAACCAAGCTAAGTTCTGCTCATTAAACAGATCACTGCATTGCTATCCCAGCAACCCAGACAAAATCAAATGAAGTTCCTATGGATGTGTGTCTGGGGGGGGGAAATCCCAAGTCGCTCTGAAGTATTGCAGACATTTCAGCCCTACAAGACCCTTCTGACCTCACAAAAAACTTGTTTTTCTCATGGTTTGTGCATCAAGGTGGTGTCTGCCTCCGTAAGCACAGAAACAGGAATGGGCTGGAATTTGGTTGTAAATCACTGACAGAGCAGCACAGGAGCTTTGAGTCCCTGAGGCTCTGCAGCAATCTTTTCTCTGGCATCTTTCGCAAGTCTCTGGAAAGGTTATGAATCAAGAAAGCTGAATTGGTTACCCTAGTGTTGAAAAGCAAATTGGAGAACATAAAAAAGAAATCCATACAAGGATAGCATGTGCACCATCATATTTAACTAAGGGAAGAATCATTCATTGATCTCACATAAAGAAATGTCTAAAGTGACTTAACAAGCCAGATCATCAGCTGGAATAAATCCATTTAACTAAACTGGTCCAGCAACTTTAGTGCCTAAATATCATGTTGCTATGCACCTAAAGGCAGCCTAAATTGACATATGACAAAGACATATGACAAAGACATACCTTTATGCACACCTTATGTGCCATACCACAAACTCATTCTTTCTGAAGTGTATTAAGAAATCAGAATTTAGATTTAAGAAAGTGTATTAATCACCAACCATGAGTTGGTGAGTACACCCTCAAGAAAATCACTTAGACAAAGCCTACCCAAGGGAAAGAGCTGTATGCACATTTCTCAACTAAAAACAGAAATTGTTTTAATTTTAGCAATTCTAACTGCATTTAAAATTAAGTGCCCTAGGAAGGTTAAAACTTTAATGATTTCCCTTTGCAATGACTGCATAAAGCATCATTGTTTAAAACAATGTTCATCCCTCAACAATAAATACAGTATTAATCATTAGTCCAATCACATTAAGTTAATCTTTCTCTCACTCATAAAGTGCTCTCCTGGTAAACATGAATAAATGATAGCCATTAGGAACCTGAATTACCCACTGCAGAGATCACTTAGCAGAGTATCTAGAAGGAATGAAAACCAACCAGCTTATTCTTCCACACTGAGGATTGGAAAATAAATTAAACCCTTGGACGTATTTCCATTTGACATTTGCAAAAGTAAAACATCTGCTGCAAACAAGTGCTAATACGTCGGTGAAACTGATACTTTTTTCAGCATAATGAGTTTGCATAACGTTGCATAAACTGCACTGTTTAATCTCTCCTCAGACAAATGCTCAGTTTCCATTCTGCTTTTATGCTCATGCAATTATGTTTTTAAAGCACTTACATGACTGCACATCATTGCTGACATGACTCTCAGGACCTTGCCCTCACAGGCTGGGTGGCAGGGAGGGACTACAGCCAGCTCTTTGGTCTTTCTCACCCATGATCCCATCCCCAGACCCTACTTGCTCTCTGGGAAATGTAGATGCCCAGGGTATTTAGGGAGTCTTTCCTGGAGCCAAAGGCCCCCTTTAATCTGCACTGAGTTGCCTGGTATTCTCAGGGACCAACACTGTAGGCTGCCACCTGGATCTCTCACCTGCAAGACACAGGCTTCCTCAATGGGTATATCTGTGTGTCACTTTAGCTGAAACTCACCCTACTCCCATAAATTTGTGCATTTGACTGCACAGGGGAAGGACCTGAACAGGAGTCGTCCATCTGCCCAAGTCTACCTGATGATTAGAACATTCCTTCAGGGCAGCTCTGGATTTGGACCATTCCCCACCTCCCAGCAGTGGGCAAACCTTAAAGGCAGCTTTCCACATACCAAGAGGAACCCTGACCATCTCAGGCATTTTTAGAAGTAGTTACTTGCATCTTGACAGTGCTGGTATAATATGCTGACTGGGATTTTTAGAAGACCAAGTAACTATGGTAAATTTTCCAGAAGCTCTCACTGTAACTTGTGCAAAGCCTTGCACTGCAAGCTACAGCATGGAAGACATGTTCATCATCATCTGGTATGAAAGTTTTCAGTATTTTTGTCTTAAACTGAAAAAGAAAACTCCCACAACCAAACAGGTAGTATGTTTTTATAACAAAAATTCTCTAAGAAGGCATTTTGGTTGTAGCCAATCAGCTCACTATCACTCATTCTATGTTTCTTGGCATTTCTCGGAAGCATCTTGCAATAGCTATGGTTAAAACCAGGATCAGGACCATGGCTTGTTATTAGACTGTTTTCCAGAACCTTTATTCTTTCTTCAATTTCTTTCTAAGAAATCTCTAGCTCTTCCTCTGCTTATGGCTTCAAGATAGAAAAAATGCTTTTATTATCTGCTTCAGTGCAAGGCATGAAAGCATGAAGGAAGTAAAACCCAACTGGTATAGTTTTCATAACTCTGCATGTATTATCTAAAGAATAGTTTCATTTTGTTTTCACGTGAAAATACATTTGGTAACTATAAAATTACCAGTGTAAGTCATCAACTCCCACACTTCCATTCCACACAGTAAAAAACAGATGTTTGCCATTGGTATACACTGAGATTGCCCTCAAAAAAATACAAGAAATTGAAGAAATAAATTTGTAATTTGGTTAATAGAGAAAAATACCCTTCTTATGTTGGAGAAAGGTGTACTGAAGCAGGACATAAAGCTGCTTTTCCAGAGCTCACTGGAGATAACAGCTTTGTGCTCTAAGACCTGCGTTATCCACTGCCTAGGTATAGTCCAGCCAAGGGAAATGCATTTATCAGATAACCAGGGAGTGAGCTGCTTGCTTGGCAGGTGCTACACCCAGAGCAGATTACAATGCTGGGTAGTTTTATCTTAAAACAGGTACACGATGGAGGAAGGTGATGTTTCAAAGAGGTTTGTGAAGCAAGCTTGGGAGCTGACATGAATAAAGGATGCCCTCCAAGTACCTCTTCAGTGCCTACCTTCAGCAGCATTTCCTCGTGTTGTGGATTCTCTGAATCGTACGGCTCCCGGCGCAGCTTCTCGACCTCTGCAATGAGATTTCTGTACCCCACAATCTGCAGCAGGCAGGCCTGAAGGGATACCCCCAACCTGAGGGTGGGGGGAGCAACATATTCCAACTCAATCACCTTTAGCCATGAAACAGTGCTAGCATGTACACACACAACTAATACATGTGACTAGTGTTACATCCATAAATTGATAGTCTAACACTTTAGTTGCAACAGGAAAATTTCCAGGACATCAATATTACATTAAAAAAGGCACTGTGAAAGGCATAGTCTCATTTAGTGCCTTCCTTAGATGATAATATTTGGGATTTTTTTAAAACCATGAACAGTGATTTTTCACATTGAAATCCCATTATAACTATACACAGCAGCATTGAATGCCTGTAACAAGCATATTACTGAATCTTTCTCCTCCTTCCAAAGACAGCTTCTCAAACGATTCCTTGAGATCAGAGATGTGAACTTGAAAAAAGCTGAGGGGGGAAGAAAACTCAGCAAAAAGCTAAAAATAATTGTTTTGCTTCTGTGCCACAAAAGCCAGCATAAAGAAGCCAAAAGCCTGAAGTAATACAGTTTCAAAGATCTGCCTTCAGGCAGATTTGGCTTTTGTCTCATGTTAAGAATCATCATAATGGTTCTCTTTTCATTATAATGCAGATTTTTGTGTTTCCTTTTTATATTTTCTGATGCATCATCAAGAAAACCCAAACCCAAAACACATGAAATAACTACCCTCAAAAAACTTTAAACCAAACTCGGGGGAAAAAAAAAAACCTACCAGAAAACTCTGCACCAAACAACAGCTTTACATTAAGATTTTATAATACAAAATGGAAGTCATGCAGTATGCTAGTGCCATGCTCATTGAAATATTTGCTTATACACGGGAATAAGCCCTTTAATATTTAAGAGTGTCTAAAATTATTTGAACACTTGGTATGGATTTGGAGGCCAAGCTAAGTGTGCACCATTATTCCTCTGTGCAACACAGGCTGCACTGATATTAAGCTGCACAGGTTCCTTGTCTGTCGTGTTTGATACACTGAAACATATTGTTTATTCTGTAATACTCTCAAAATTTTCTGAACAGAAGGATTTTCAATGCTTATCTTTTAAGGCAGGTCCTGCTTGTCCAAATTGATTTCCCTCTACAGCAAGGTGACCTGCCTAGGATGAGGGAAAGGATTTGGAAGTTTTCTATCTGAACTTTACTAAGGCCTTTGACACTGTTTTGCTCAGCATTCTACTGGAGCTGGCTGCTCATGGCTTATATGGATGCACTGTTCACTGGGTAAAAAACTGTCTGGATGTCCAAGCTCAGAGAGTGGTGGGGAATGGAATTACATCCAGCTTGGGGCTGGTCACAAAGTGGCATTCTCCAAGGATCAGTTTGGGACCAGTTCTGTTTAATATCTTTATTGATGATCTGGATGAGAGGACCAAGGGGATGGGGACTGCATCCCCAGTCAGTGTGCAGCTGATACCAAGTTGGATGGGAGTGTTGATCTGCTGGAGGGCAGAAAGGCTCTGCAGAGGGCTCTGGGCTGGCTGGATCCATGGACCAAGGCCAATTGTATGAGATTCAGCAAGGCAAAGCACTGGGTCCCCCACTACAAGAAAGACATTCAGGAGTCTCCAGAAGAAGGGCAGCGGAGCTGGGGAAGAGTCTGGAGCACAAGTCCCATGAGTAGAGGCTGAGGGAGCTGGGGGTGTTTATCCTGGAGAAAAGGAGGCTCAGGGGAGACCTCATCACTCTCTGTAACTGCCTGAAAGGAGGGTGTAGCCAGCTGGGGGTCAGCCTCTTCTGCCAAGTAACAAGACAAGAGGAAATGGCCCCAAGTTGCCCCAGAAAAAGTTTAAATTGGATATAAGAGAGAATTTCCTTCACCAAAAGTGTTGTCAAGCCCTTGAATAGATTGCAGGAAAGTAGCAGAGTCACCATCCCTGGAGGTATCTAAAAGATATGTAGATGTGACACTTAGGGAAATAGATTAGTGGTGGATTTGTCAGCGCTGGGTTAATGGTTGGACTTCAAGATTTTAAATCTTTTCTAACCTAAATGATTCCATGGTTAATCTACAGAATCAGAGATGTCAGCATTAGTCCATTTCTCATGCCGCAATTTGATTCCATTTGAGGCTATAACTCTTTCAGACAGAAAAACCTCCACAGTATTTTCCATCTTTTTTTTTTTTTTTTTAAACATGCTTCATTAGCTACAGCCTCCAATTTTCCAGAAAGGCTGCATTTCAAAGAAAGCTGAGAAGCCTGACAGACGGTGAACTGCTGTAGAGTATCACTAAATCACAGCCATAATGTTTTTAACTTCTTTATAGTCTCAGAATAGTTTAGAGCAGCAGAACACAAGCTGTGGCAAAGCAGAGCAATTTTATATTTAAAAAAATACATGCTTTTAAGATCCAAGGTACACAACACATTCAAAGTAAACCATTTTTGAACTTTACGTAAAGGCAGTCAAAAGCTCCATGCAATGTTATTTGGGTGAGGGGCTGGGGGTCAAATTAGATTCCCCCCTTTCCTTTTCATCAATGCTTTGTTGTTCTTGCCAAACATAGGATGTGGGTGAGGTGCTGATGTCCCACACCTCCTCCTTGTCACCCTGGTGCTGACTGCGGCTGTTCTCAGAGCACAGGAGCAATGTACCTGGGCTTGGACTCCCACTGTACTCAGCTCCAAGTGCTCCACCAGATGGAGGCAAGTCCAAAACTGGAGCAGGGGAACTACATGATTGTTAAGTTCCCTTCCAACCCAAACCTTTCTGTGATTCTGTGTCTGTTTCCATAGTTAGTGTAGACTGCACACGTCACCACCAGATTATTCAACCTACTTGCTCCTACTGCTAAATATCTGAGAGGCATTAATAAAGGAAAATTACTGTGGGATGCCTTCGCCTCTTTAAATCGCAGCAGCCTAGAGCCCTCAAGAACAGCCAGTGCAAGCACCCCTGAGATGCTAGTTCAGCTCTGCAAAGATGCCACACTAAGAAAAATGACTGCTCACAGACTTGCAGAAACACATACAGTATGACACACGTCCCCTTGTCCTTACCCCAGGAAATTTCAAGTCTCTGCTATTCAACACAGAAGCCAGAGCTTCTAAACAAGATGGTATGGATACAGGTTTTTTATGTTCAAGAGAAGGCAAGGCACTAGAGTTTCCTTAATCATATCTAAAGAAACAGCTGACCTGCTTTTGCTCAAATTTCTCCTCAAAACATCAGTATAAAATAAATGGCTACATGTAAAACTTCAGTACAGATGTCTGAAGTTTAGCAGAAATACAATTAATATAAGGATGAATTTAGTGGCAGAGCATGTATCTATGTATGTGACATCATCTTGCCCATTTCAGACCCCCATTCCTCACTGTTTTAAGGAGGTATTTTACCAAAGGGGAGGGACTCCAAGAGGGAAAGGGGATGAGAGACTCAGATGCAGTAAAATATTGAATGCAAGCATTGTTGTCTAACAACAATTAAGCATTTGTCCTGTGCTAAGGATATGAACACCAACTGGATTAAAAAAAGATAATTCAGGTGATTTTTTGTTTAGGTTGCTTGGGGTTTTTTTTCCCCTCTGTGTAGTATTTTTAAAAAAATATTATCATAGAATCACAGAATGGTTTGGGTTGGAAGGGACCTTAAAGTTCATCTAGTCCTAACCTCACTGCCATGGGGCAGGGACACCTTCCACTAGACCAGGTTGTTCAGAGCCCCACATAACCTGGCCTTGAACACTTAGAAGGATGGGACATCCACAACTTCTCTGGGCAACATGTGCCAGTGCCTCACCACCCTCACTGTGAAGAATTTCTTCCTAACATCTAATCTAAACCTAATCTCTTTCAATTTGAATCCATTCTCTCTTTTTTTTGTCACCACATGCTCTCTATCTCTCTTTTAGGGTCTCTTCATGTACTAGAAAGACCAGATCACTAAAAATGTAACCTAATGTTCAGGGTCCTGATTTCAAGCAAGGAGCAGTTATTTGCATGTCTGTGCTCTCTCTCTTCTGAAGGACAACATTTCTTCAGAGGCCAAAGGTAGACCAGAAAGAAAATCAGAGGGTGATGTCTGGTGTTATACAAAATAATAATTAATTTCTTGTTTTCTCCTGAAATCATTCCATCCAGTTACCCAAGGATCCAACACTGAAAAGCAAGTACTTGGATCACACTGATTGCTAAACACTGCAGTTACTCTCAGGCCAGGCTCTGAGCTGTGCACATTTACATCCTGCAGTTTTTCCTCATATGTCACTTTCACTAATTTTGCCATTGCTGGGTTTGTATTTCTGAATTTCAGCAATCAGCATCCTGTGCAACACAAGAGTACCAGTGATGTGATGCCCTCCTCAGTTGGCCGCCTCTCAGAAAGGCCTCACATCTGCTTGAAGCAGCTGGTCTTTCATTACCCTCCCTTTGAAAAGCATGTGGGCAGGGTCAAGAGACATCCTTGGAAAAGATCTGTGCTCATTTCCAGAAAAAATTCACAGGGCTTCTCACCTATGAGAATGAGGGGCTCTCTTTGTTTTGTTTTTCTTATTTTCTTCCTTTCTTTAATTTCTTTCTTTCATTCGTTTTTCAATTCTTGGGACTGTGGTCACCATCCCAAGACTTGCCTCTCAAGTTAGAGAGATGCAGTGTAACCTATTTCCTTTATGATCAGTGAAGCCTCATTTTAAGACTAGCCAGTTACTGGCCTTTTTACTGGGGGGTGGGCTGGGAGGGAGATTCCTGTAATGAGACAAAAAAAAAAAAAAAAAAAAATTTTTAAACTTAGCTT
>VXBB01018435.1:714831-728808 GCA_013399915.1 Illadopsis cleaveri
TGGGGTCATTCTCTTTTCCCAACACAAGAGAAAATAGCTTCAGCTTGTGCCAGGGAAGGATTAAATTGAAAAGCATTAAAAATTTCTTCACAGAAATAATTGTCAAGCATTGGACCAGGCTGGGCAGAGAGGTGGTGAAATCACCATCCCTGGAGATAGTTAAAGGAAACATAGATGTGGCATTCAGGTGACATGTTTTAGTGGTACATTTGACTATGCTGAATTAATGCTTGGATTGAATGATCTTAAAAGTCTTTTCCAACCTAAGGAATTCTATGATTCTAAATAAATGGAACAGGTTTTTCAGGAAGGTTGAAGAATCTCCATCCTTAGAGGCGCTCAAAATGTGTCTCGATGTAGCCCTGAGCAACCTGCTATAGCTGACCCTGCTCTGAGCAGTGAGATAGGACTTGATTTCCAGAGCTGTCTTTCAACCTCACTAAGCACTTACAACAAGCTGGATTTGAAATCCACTCTTCAAAGTCCTCCTTGGGCCTCCAGGTGAATATCTGCTGCATGAAGTTGGTACAGGTAAAGTATTGTCACTACTTAGAAAGCAAAGTCAAGGTTATCATAACTTCAGAGATGAAAGCCCTGCTCCTCTCAATGCCTGATTTACGGCATTTTCCATGTTGCATTCAACAAAATGACCTGCAGTTTGTGCAGACTTAAGTAATTGGTTTTAAACACAGAGATATTCTATGTCATCAGCATCAACTATTCTGGTGTCTGTTCCATGCTCTGCAACAAGGAAAACACTGTGCCACTAAGCAGTCCCCGCCAACAGAATTCCACATTTCAGGTCTACATTTAACCTTCACAAACAATAAAGATGATTTAAGCTCCCAGGTGGTGCTGCTCTTGGTAACAAAGATGGGGACATAATACATATTAACTTATTTGCCAACCAATTTCCAAGCTGGAAGGCTTAATATTTTTGTCTTGCACATCTGTCCCTGCAGTTCCACACTTCACTACCTTATTCCCCACCACACAAACCTGCAACTGCAGGTTGCAACACATAGAGCAGAACTCATTATCCCCAGTAAGTGCCTTCCTTGGAAAATTTTTGCTTTTTAATCTCTCTGGTTTCTTCTGTATTTACAAATATGTGAAAGATAGTACTCATAGCAGTTCATGTCAAAGGATTAACATAATATAAGAAAATTCAGATGCTTGTAAGTAAATAGAAATAGCTTTCCTATTTCAACACTGTGTTCGTATTTTTGGTGCTCTGTACTCTCCCCCCACATCCATCCCTTAATCCAACTTTCTTTTCAGCATTTGGAATACTGGACTTTCCATGACAAAGTCCTATACTGTCCTGTTTAGATAGGCAACTGTTATTCAGATCTACCTTGATTGTTTAAGAGAATCTAGGATCATCGAGATTTTAAAAATCTTTTAGTATTCACTGACTTCAGGAATAACATGAAGAGAAGTAGAAGGCAGTTTCTTCATTATAGTCTCAGGAACCCACATATTCAAAACAGCACTCTTTCTCCAACATGGAAAAATCATCAAGGGGCCAGATCAAGGTGAGCAGAACACGTAGTTTAACAGGAAGAGAGCTGGCAGCTTAGAAGTTGCCAGCTTCTCCATCAGGAGGGAACAAAATTACTTTACGTTCAGAAAATACCAGACCATTATGGGGGCAAGCGTAACACCCTCTGTGATCCCAGCCACAGGCTCCCACCCCTCTCACAGGATGAGAGCCCACTTTACGAAGGACTCATGAACCAAATTCCATATGGCATCAATTTGTGACCTTGCGTCAGAAAAAGAAAGAAGAAAAAAGGGTAAAAGGGTTTTTAAAGAGGAAAAAGGTAAAAAATTATAGAGGCAGGACTGTTGGGAAGGAAATAATTTGCAGGATTCCAGAATAAAGGCTCTGACATGAGGTGTTACAAATTGTAAAGAAAAAAGTAGCGCAGGGATGTTAGTCAGGCTAGTTGTGAACTTTCAGGTCACTGGAACAGTACAAATGGAACTGGTGGAAGACTTGGGACCACCCAGAACCAGGGCCACAGAGATGCAAGGGTCAATTCTTTCCTTCCTGGCTGGTGCCTATCAGGTGGGGAGCACATTAATGCTTAAATTAAGACTCAATTCAGCCTCGGCTGTGATTTGTGGATGTTAGCAAACAAATAGTTGCTTTATACTTTTGATCTTCCTATGTTCTGCTAACAGAGCCCTTTTGCAGCTGGTTCAAGATACATGAGGAAGTTGGCCCAAACACTCCACAGAAATGCTTAAGCTGTGTCTGTCTTGGCAGCAAAATCATTGCAGATGATCAGCCTAGAGGAAATAATGCTGATATCCATAGTGTGTAAGACTCTTTGATATAAACAGTCTAAAAAGGAAGAAAAGTATAGTGACAGATGCTCTATACAGAAGCATATGTTTTAGTCCTCTTGAAAAGGTTCCTCTCATATAGACAGAATATGATTTCTTTGGTTTATACACAAATTGAGCTCTTGATCTGTATTAGTTTTGAGAAGTGCACAACTCCCTCCACCGACTACAGAACAATTACAACATGGGCTTTCTGCACCGACATCTGTTGTCCGCAAGTCACCCATTCTATACTTGGTTTACAGAGGAACAACTGCAAGTCATATGTAGGAGCAAGTAATTGACATTTCTCCTGAAAACTGAGCATGATCAGCTTCAAAAACACTTGCACATCTTCAGCAAGCATCTCTGCTTTCACAAACAACACGCCAAAAATCCAGAGAGTGGACAAAAGCAGGAAGGAAAAAACCCAACATTTTCAAGCATTGTTCTTTGCTACTATTTCTTCTCTCTTCCCCTGACATATTAGGCACTACTAATATGATACATCACTGCTCCAATCCCACAAGACAGTTCCCACATTCTTTGCTTCTATAAAGAACCACAAAAGAAAATTTAAATTAAAACAGCTTTAATGAAACAGTGAAATCTAGGTGAACAGAAAGCAGTCTAGTATAAACTAGTTTACACCTTCTGTAATACTTGTAAGAGCTAAATCACTTAGCTCACTGCAGCATAAAAGTAATTAGGATAATGAAATACTTTTGAGAAAATATAGAACAGTTACCTCAGGAAGTGTTTCATGGTGATGGTTTGGTTTGCGCTGCTAGAGCCGTAATATATTGATCACTGGTGACCTCTTCTTCACAGGTGATATTAGTGCTGTAGAAATAGAATTAAGACTTTTTTACAGATAGAAAAAAAAGGGATACTTCAGTTTTTTAAAACTGCTCTTGAAATAAACACCTATGAAAATATAAGGGAAATTCATTAAGAAAAAAAATCTCATGTCAATAAAACCAAAATGGAAAATCATAAGGTGTTCACACTTCAGTCTAAGCAGATACTTTGACCAGACCATGCTACCTATGTCTTTTTTCAGAGAAGTAAAAAACTTGAATGAGAATAGAGAAATATGTGAGAAAGCTTGAAGAAGTATCTCGACATTTTCAAAAGCTCCTTGTGTTCTTCAAACACCTGTCTGGTTCACAGCAACTCCCAAGCAGCAGCTTCAAGACACACTCAGTTCACTCTGCTGTTAGAAGTCCTCTCTTCATCATAATTTGCATAATACATATCATAGAATAATAAAATATGCTGAGTTGGAAGGGACCAACAAGGATCATCGGGTTCAACTCCTGGTGCTGTGCAGGACACCCCAAGAGTCACACCACGTGCCTGAGAGCACTGCCCAAACACTTCTTGAATTCAGAACTGCTAAGATACAGCTGACCAGGCTGCCCATTGGTTCTGTGGTCTTGTGTCCTGTGGTTAATGTTCATTATGATTACTAGATAGTTCCAGCAGAGAACAGGAAGAATTCATGAAGAAACTTCATAAATATAACCCTGCCTGTGTACTGTAGACTATCCCCAGTCATCATCTCTTTAAGTCTCTAAAATTCATATAAAAGTGATACTTGACTAAAAGATGCAGACTTCTCAAACTACTGTACTTCATGTTCTGTAAAAGGCAGTAAAACATTTTTACTTGCTGCCAGAAAACAGGACACTACTATACAGGTCTGCTATCGGGACAACTTAATCCAACACTTAAAGGGAACAAGATCATGGTTTCAAGCTCTGTACTGGTACACACACACACAACGGCCTGAATGAAAGTTCTGTTGTTAAGAAATCATTTAGGAGCCCATTTTTCCTTAGCACTGCATGCTGAAAATTACTGAAGGCCTTAAGAAATCTGACCCCTTTTGTCACAAATTTAGAAATCTAGAGAACTTCAAACCTATTTTCTTCTGTGCGACCTATCAGCAATGATGGGATAAAAATCTCCTTTCCCTACCATGTTCTCATATTCCTTCCTTTTTGTAACTTGCAAGTTTTATATTGTGCTATTGCCTGCTGACAGGAACAGAACAAGCATTTAAGTTCAGAAAAATGCAGCTATCTTGTTGGATTATATCACATACAGCTTGCTAAAAATATATAATCCCTGAACTGTGAAAGCTTCCTTCACTTATATTGTTTTTGACTGGCTGAATCATGTTGCTGTCCCCTGAATACAGCTGTAATTGGTGCTGGCTTCAATGACACCTGCTTGCAAGGGCAGAGAGATACTAACTTTGGTTCATTAATGAACACAAGAGGCAGGCTCCAAACACTTCCTGCTACAGCTTTTGATAGGTCTTCTATGGCAGTGAGCACAGGAGATAGGCAAAAACTGGAGGGGATGTAACCTGCTCCCCTTCTCCAGTCTAATAATTTGCTGTTTAAAAGATATAGTTTGTGAAAGATTCTCACAGCTGAGTCTCAGCATTTTAACATCAACTTGAACAAAGGAAGCTCCACCACAAAATTTGACCCATAAGGGCATCAGTGTAAGGAACACACCAGAAGTGCCAGAAGCTGTCAGATCAACCCTCTCTAAAAGTGCATGCTAGTCTCAGCCTCTGAGGTCAGCTCCTTCTTGATTCTGAGCAAGGTCCTTGCTGAAAATTATGCTGCTTTGTTATTACTGCTTTAAAGTGAAGAGAAATTCCACTTGCCTCAACTCCAGAAATGGCTCATACAAGCATGGCATGGTAGGAGCTTCAAGATACTATCTCTTCAAGAACAGTTATCAGCTCCAGCCAATTATAAATTATAAATCTGTTTTCAGTGCTCACTAAAAATCAGACCACCACTGTAGCTGTTCACACCAGAAGACCCTTGTCTTCTACGCAGAAAGCTACACAGAAAGGAAGATAGTTGACTGAAGGGAAAAAAAAGAAGAAAGAAAAAACAAGTGACACAACAAGCATGACAAGTGGTTAAAAGCGCCTATTTTGGATCTCTTCAAAAGCCCACACTTGAAATTACAGGAATAAATTTTCCTTGCTTTCTCCCTTTTAATGAAAATGTGTGTGGGGAAGTTTATAGAAAGAAACTTTACAGCTGAAAACCTAATGCCATTGAAGTCAATATCAAAGCCCTTCAATGCGCAGAGAAAGAGTTCACCTCGCAAGTTCAACAGCCAGTTCCCTACAGTATAGGCCCAGCTAATAACTGGGTCCATAGGAAGGCTATGGCCTCAAAAGCAGTTTACTCCACAGAGGCACAAAGCAATCAAATCCCACATGACTCTATTAACAAGAGGGCTTTAAGATCTAGAGGCAAGACTCCCAGTTCAGGCAAAAGTACGGGGAATCTATGCTGCTCTCTTCATTCAAAAGGTAAAAAGTTTCATTTCTGTGTATGGCAGACAGCCTTTCTAAATGCTGTCATCTGCTAAGTACAGGGAGAGAAATCAACACTATGCTCTGTGGTTCTTGAAACAGTTCACTTCTGTGAACACACACATAGTGATGGCATTAAGCTATTTACATCCAGGATAAACTGAGAAGCTGATTCAGGTGAGAATTTACAGTCATTTTAAACAAGTAGGACTGGAAGACAGGATTCTCTGTTTCCATATACCTCCATAAGTGATCTTCTAGAGGAGTTCAGTAATGATTTTCTGTGAAGAAAACAGTATTTAAACTCTTAAAAAAGATTATTTCCACAACTTACAACTAAGATCAACTATTCATAAACCTGTAGAGTCAGAAGACCTAATTTCTGCCCATCTCTTTTTATCTCAAAATGTAACAGATTTCCCATAAGTGAAACTACTTCCAGTGAGGTTGTTATAGCATCTCAGTGAACAGGAAGGACAGCCCTAGCTTAGGATGACATGTTCTATCACCAATTCAGAATTTACAAAAATCTCATTTGTTATTAGGTGTGGTTAGAAAAAAACCCAACCCTAACAAAGAAGTAACATACTCATTTTTATTTAGGGAGAAGGACTTGACTTCCAGCCTCCTGTTATCTTTAGGAAAGACTTTCCTCAGCAAGTTGGATGTCTGCAGATCAGGAAGGCTTTCAAGGTTCACTTGTAGGAAAGAAAGACACATGAGAAAAAGATTCTCATCTACAAATTATAATCTTGGTAATAAATATTTATGAGTTTGTTGAAAGAAAGGGCACAACAATTATACAATTCAGTTGAGAAGTTGACAGCAGTTATGGATTTCGAGAGATTGAAATACAAAATTCTGAAAACTTGACAGCAGGACACCCAGAGCCAGCAGGTGCTGGGGAGCAGCCTGCTGGCCACAGCATGCACCCACTGCTCAGAGCCTGAGTTTGTGTTTTCACATGGTTTCACTCATGTGAACTTGTAGCTGTGGGTTTTTTTACAGCTTAAGTAAATGTCTCTGCTTCATGCTATACACATATTTTCTCACTAAAGAACCCTGAAGGCACTTCTTCTGCAGTCAGTTTTTAAGCTTTTCCTGATTTTAAGTCATGCAGCTGATATAAGTCTAAAGGCAAATAGATTTGACTTTGTTAGGAATCTGCCATTAATTCCCTAGAAGTAGCTAGAACCTACAAATACAGAAAGCCTCTAGATTCAATGTTTGAAGTTTGCTCTTGGACATGAAGAGACTCATTCATGTTCTAAGGCTCTATATTGAAAATGATGGATTGAGGATGAAGTCTGGGTTTCCCACATGCTCATGTTGTCAGCTTGTGGGATTTTATCCCATACCACATCACTTCCACAAAGTAGCTTCCTACTCCCTCCAACAACACACCCACGTACCCATTCACTGCCAATTGTTTCATCCAGTTTATTTTAAACTAGACAGCAACTTCTCCTCCTAAAACTAACCACAGCATTCCTTGGAAGAGAAGCAGTATTACTATAATCACATACAACAGCAAAACTATTGCAAGATCTGTGTCAAAATACAAATGAAGCTTTCCTTAAATAAACATCAACTATTTGAATTTCTTGTGACTCTATGATCTTTTTAGTCGTATAGCAAAACATGCATCAATCTGAAAGGTTAACAGTTGCTGTAGGCTTAAAGAAATCAAGAGTAAGCCTTAAACGTCACCTCTTTATCCAAAGCTGAGGGTTTGCTTTGCTTGTCTTCAATAAAGCTGCAGATACAGCTGCAGGGAAAAGTTGTGTTATTTAATATAAATCACCATACTTGCAGAGTAAAATATAAACCCAAAGTAGCTCCCTTCACAATCTTTGTTTTGCAAGCTAATGAGTATTTGCAACCTGGTATATTGCAAACACTTTTAAATGTGTATTTCAATTATAAAGAAAGAATAGGTGTGCTGAAGAAAAAAAAAAATCAGAAACACTAATGCGAGCAGGCTGAATATAATACTTTGTTTATGAGGATCATTAGATTACAAAAAACCCAAAAACCAAACCAAGTAATGTATTTTCAAGCTTAGTTGTTGCAGTTGAAAGTATGTTTTAAAGTACCTTTTTCTGAATGCCACCACCATGATGTCGATTTCAGGTTGCCACTTTTCTTCCCAGTGGTATCCTGGGTTGGCATCTACTCCTCATTCACCTAAAAAACCTACATTTATTTGTTTCTGAGGAACAACAGGCTTGAGCCTTATGTCACCAAAAGTGTTTTGCTACTGTATATTCCTTTTTCTTTTGTTGATGGGAATGTTAGAGCTTCTGTATCTCAAACACCAATCTGAGATAACTAGAAATGGAAAGGGGAAGAATAGAGGATACGCACTATGAAATGTCGCTTGAGGTCCTGAAGGATAGCAAGCTGGCTGGAAGCCAGCAGGAGGCAAAGACAGACAACAGCACTCTGGGCTACATGAACACAAGCAGAGCCAGTAAGTAGATTGAGGGAAGAGATTATCTTCCTCTGCTCAGCACTCTGGGCCATATTTAGCCACTGCCCAGTTTGGGGCCCCAGCAACACACAAAAGACACCAACAAATGTAAGAGAGTTAAGCAAAGGCCACTGGCATGATGGGGCTGAGGCTGGGGGAGACGAGCTTGTTCAGCTCCAGGCAGGGACAGCTTTGGAGGGACATAACAGCACCTCCAGTGCCTATGGGGATGTCACTGAAAAGTCAAGAGATGGAGCCTTTACAGCAGTGCAGGACAGGAAGGGGAAAAACAACAGACAAAAACTTAAACAGGAGAGGTTCAGCCTGGATACGAGAGAAAATTTTTTTCCCAAGAGGACAGTCAGGCAATGGCACAGGTTGCTCAGAGACACTTTGAGGTTTCAAGCCCCAAACAAATGAAGCCTTGAGAAGCCTGACCTCAAAGCTGACCCTGTTGTGGGCAGAGATCTGAGGTCCCTTCCAGCCTTTGATTCTCTGCTTCCCCCACAGTCACTGTCATGGGGTAATCTCAAATATCCTGCATTATACCCAAATACTCTTAGTACTATAGTGCTATAGAAATACAACAGACAGGGCACCCAAGTTCCTGCGATTTTATCAGTTTAAGAGCTACCCACCTCTCAATATACTTTGCAATGTTTCTCAAGAAACAAGCTTAGCTTTAGGATGGATCAAAATCATTCCCTCTCTCATCTCTCCCCACCACTCCCACCAAAAGCCTCCACACCATGAAATTTGACCATAAACAAGTCATATTATGGTTCTACAATTCAAGAATGAGAGTCTACAAGAGTCATGCCAATGACAAACACACAACACACACAAACCTGAAATACAAATAGAACCCCAACAACTCTAGGACTCCAGTTCGGGGTCAAGCCATTCTAATTCTAAGCAAGTATTGTTTATCCAGCTATCCCATGGAATAGACACATATCTACTTGCATCTTCCATCTTGCACTCATGCCCAAAGGTGGCATAAAAATCACTTCAAGTGTATTAAAGAAACTAGTGAAACCACAGGATCTTTATCTCAATAACTGCATTAAAAAATCATTTGCAGGTCTTTGAATGTCACAGCAACAACACTGCTCAGACCTCTCCAATTCATCCTGGGAAACAGCTCTATTGCCAGAAAAGGTCTCAAGAACAGGTCACCTGTTCCATGCAGCTCAAAAGTTTTTGTTGGCTCAGAAGTGGCTTTGACTGACTCCAACGGATGCAGCCACTGGCAGGAGACACCTTAGAGATCAAAAGTGGATGCCTGTTTTATGTGAGCTCAGTTTCCCATTCCAGTACAGAAGGGTATTTTCATTTCCGTGTGCCCAAGATGAGGCTGTACTCAATGTCAAGCATTCTTTAGAGGAAAAACTTGGAACAAAACGTCACACTTGACTGATGACCCTAATAAGCAAGACTTGACTTCAGTCACACTGTCACAGGCAATAAGATTTTTTCCACTTCTAATCTCCATCACACATTGACATTTTACATTTCTGTATTTCACAAGGAGAGTGAGGGCAAGGCTAGATATGAAGTAAAATTTAACAGAACTTTAGTCCTGTGAGCATAGGCACATACCACACAATTAAGCAATAAAAAGAGCCCTAATAAAAGGTTAAAATCACAGCAGATTTGGGAAGTCAGAGGGCACAAAACCCCCAGCTTCTCTCAAGCTACAGAACAGTGCTTTGTAAGCCTCCAATTTTGTAGTTCTAACTTAGCATTTCAGTCCATTACTGCCTCTTCAAACCATTACAAATATCAGGAAGGATCAAGAGGGTCTTACAATTCTCCTAACAGACAGTCATGTAGGATTGCATTTGGGTTCAAGAGAACTTACTTGTCAAATCTCACATGGCAAGTTACCTCTAACACCACTCAATTCAGCCTACATGATGTAATTCCTCTGCAGATTTTGGCTCAGTGACAACCCATAGTTTGATAAAAGTAACATCAAACCCGATTTCAGCATTGTAGAAGCATCTCCACCTTACATTGTAGATATCTGCCCTTTAAAAGAAAAAGGCTGGGGTTCTCTACCTGACTGTTCAAAGCAAACTAAATCCCAGAAGTCCAACAAAGGAAATGTTCATGCATCTGGACACATTCTGCATGCAGAACTAGGGCAATAATCTACTTTTTTCAATTTCTATTAGCTCTGCTCTATTACAATATTGAAAGATGGAAAGAAAGGACAAAACTATATGAAGTCACTTCAGGTGACTGGTGAAGACTTTTCTGGGTACTAATAACTACTTCTAATAATAAGTCTATTTCTAATAATAAATACAAAGGTAAAAATAGAGGAAGCTCTCCACAACCCAGAATACCATAAATTTCTAGAGATGTAATCAGATGCCTAAATTCAACAGGAATTAAAGTATCCAAGTCTTGTCTCTGTCTACAGTGTGTCCATCCTTAACAAGCTCACTTTACATATTGAGGAAAGCACATTTTATCAAGAAGGGCACTGAGTAAATGACATATCAGCTAAAAATGGAGTTCTCATGCTTGAAAACAGTCTTCAAAGTATAGTAACTTCCTCTACCCTCCTCCTTCATACATTATAAAAATGCATAATTTTTAGTCACTTCTCATGAACTTCCACTTGACCACTAACGAGTTCACCCAGGAGAACAGCAGCCTCATCTGGGTGGCTCACATGTGTCTACATGGTTTGCAGCAGAATGTTTCTGGCCCACTTGCTCTGTTGCCAGACACACTGTACGACAGCTTGTATTGCAAGGAAGTGTGTTCTAAATAAAACATCACACTTCGTAGCAAAAAATCCTTCAAGTTTAGAATAAATCCTACAAGGCTAGATGCATAAAATCCAAAGAGGCTTCCTGGCTGCCTCCCAGACTAATTACTGCAGAAGTTTCACGGAAAAAAACCCCAAAAATACTATTTCTAAAAGTGAATGACTGATGTGCTTTTGCCCTCCCTCCCTTCTTGGTTTCCACTCCATTGCCTAGAGATGAGTGGAGGGTACAAGTTAAAATGCAAAGATGAAGTATTCCCTTGCCACCAAAATTAACTCTAGTCTAGATTTAGAGTCCAATCAATTCCTAACAATCAGTAGTTTGTGGAGAAGAAACGTCATTCTGTCAACAGGTTACATACAGATCTGCAATGTCAATAGATTTACACCAGAAATTCTTGTTCTATCCATTACACCACCTTTCCAACATCTGTTATATTTTCTTGGACCAAGCAGAGTTAACTCAGCTATAAGATTAATACAACCTCACATCAAGTATCAGCCTGAAAGCATGAAAAACTAAGGACTGAGATTTAGTTTGACCCTTCCCCTCCCAAAAAGTTAAGGATACCAGAGGTGTCAGGACAAAAGCCAAACTCAGCTTTCGAGCTTGGGGAGCATAAATCAATTTATTTATGCAGGAATTTAGTGAAGATCAAATACAATTCATACTGATCTAAGAGAAAATTGTTCCATGTGGTGCCATTTTCCCATCATTTCACCAGATTACTTTGGCATGAAGTGGCAACTTTTCCACAGAGCTCTGAGAGACAAGACATGCAAGAGCAGAGCAAGTAGGATCCATGAGAGTTCCTGCATTTCTTTCTGCAATTTTACTAAGACAGGATTCAAGAATAATGACCTCCCATGCAGTCAGCCAGTTAGATGATGTCATGAAGCCCCACACTTGTGAAACCATAAGCATCCTATAGTAAGTGTTATGTACCAGCTGTTTGCTGCCTGCGGTCCTGCAGCCTGCACAGGGGTCACAATAAAAGAGGAACAAACTTATTCAGCAGATAGGAGGATCTAAAATTCCACTGCAGTTATTTTGCAAACTTCATGGCCTACAATCCCGGTTGCTGCTCAGTGAGATGTTCTGCATCCCAGGAGGTAGGAAATCAGGACAACTCCCAAGTACATGACCTTATTGGAAGCTTTGGTTATGCATTTGCTGCCCAAAAGGACATGTGCAGGGTAGATTGCTCTGTTTTTGCGGATGTCTGAAGTGAGGAGAAGTGGAAGAAATCATCTGGTTTATCATAGAGAAAAGAGACTTTTCTAAATATGTATTGCAAACTCCATGCTCTGCTTGAACCACGTTTAAGCCCTTCTTTAGGGAAAAATTTTGAATAGCAACACAAAAAAAGAAAAAAAGANAAGAAAAAAGAAAGGAAAGGAAAAAGAAAAGATTCACTCCCCAGCCAGTATCAGCTCAACTCGGAAGAGTGGAAGAGTCAGCTGTAAACAACTGTAAAAATGACAGCATTAAGACTTCCTTCACCTTTTCATAGCTTAAGATACCTCCAAGTAGCATCAAAGTCAAACACTGCGTCTATAAGCAGTGGAGAAAGAAAGCTATGATGGACTTTGGAGCCAGGGACATTCATAAAAATGAGGGCTAAACCAACACAAACACCACACTGACATGACAAAATAAGAGGAAAAGGTGATGAAGATCTGCAAAAGGCAAAGATGGAAATAATGGCTTGAAGGTCAATGAACTTACATCAGCTGTTAAACAAGACTTATGAAACACACTTTCAAGCATGGCATAGGAACCATTCTTATGTGGTAATTGGACAAAATGTATTTTCTCAACCAAGTAGGAAAAAAAAGTGAGTGATAAGAGAAGTGCAAGGTGCTGTGGTGCTCCTCTTCCATCTGCCACTTCCTGCTTGGTTCAACCAGATCTTTATTTCTTTTAGGTGCCCACTCTCGGATAGAAAAGGATGCTGGCAAACATTTGATAGTAGAAAACTGGAAAGATGAAAGAAGACTATGTGGGAAGAAAAGACAAAGAAGAAACATGAAGACCATTGAAAACTGTTCCTGCAACAACATTACTGAGGGGGAAGAGGAACAAAGTGGAGCCAAGAGGAATACAGACTAGGATAGTATGATTGACAGGATTGCCATAAAGCATTTATTCTTAACACACTGAAACACTGAAAATCTTCCTCCTTCAGTGTCTCTTTCTACTTAGAAAAGTGGCCATACTTTTATTTCTTCTAGTCTTATTCTTAACCTTGTAAGCGTAAAGTGATAGAAAAACTAAAAGGAATTACATTAAACAAGTTGCCAGAACCCTTGCAGCAGATACACCCATAATAATTCAGCAGTATGAACTGGTCTTATCCTTGAGATAGTAACCACACAAAATAGCACATGTTAGTCAGGACAAATGAGGTTCAAAGGAAAACATGACTATCTCAGACCATTGGAAATACTGTTGTAGTCCTACTTGAGAAAGTAGGGAGTAGGTTGTGTGGCCTTTTCCTAATCTGCGCTTACGGTATGTCTTGTTTTCCATGTCATCTTCTGGGAGCACCACCATTTCTTTCCCTTCCTCGCTCAGTTCAGCAAGAACTCCTTTTTTCCTCCTTCAACCCATCTGTTCTCCTCAGGCTGCTTTAACACTGACAGTGTGAGGGCCTAGCAAGCCCAAAATTAACAAACCCCACATTGATTTTAGTGTTTCAGAGGAACAACCTGTTTGATGGCACACATCCAAGCCAATGTTGATATGGATATGGCTTTGTGAGAGCGGAGTGGGAGAAGGAATAAGAGATTTGCTCTTATAACTGCCTACCAGAAGAGGACTACAGTTTCCATGACCACAGGACAGCTGTGTACTAAGGGGCCCAATTTTTATTGCACACAACATGACTGTGCAAGTATTATCAGTGTAGTAACAAATTGTTGCTACACCATGGACAAGTCTCAACATCCAAATCTCAACATCCTGGAAGATAATGAAATGTAGGAATGTAATTCTATTTTTCAAATATATTAATAAGACTACTAAAA
>VXBB01018435.1:728864-744368 GCA_013399915.1 Illadopsis cleaveri
AATAATTAGAAAGCTTATTTCAATCATTAGTGCAATCTGTAACTAGCCACAGAAACCCTTGCTCAGTTGAACAAGTATAATAGTATCAGTTTTGTGGTCCTAGGAAACTTACTGATTCACTTTTGGCATGGGCACAGGCATACAATAGGGGCTTAAATGGCAGATGGTATATATATATATATATATATATATATATGTGTATATATATGAGTAACTCCTATGTATGTGAAATTGATAACCAGCTGTACACAGTCCTAAACAAGCCGTCTTTTCAGAAACTGCCTTTCCTTCTTATGCACCATCAGAAAACATTGGTTAACCATGGCCAAGTTTGAAGGACGATATAGAGAGCTGTGGAGACAGGACTTTGTATAACTGATTCTTTTGAGTTTGGTCTTGTTCCTTAATTTATCTGAGTATCATTCCCTGGGAAAGTAAAATACACAGCTACTACAGAGGCTACAGCTACATCAGTGCAGAGCACAGACCAACGCAAATGCTGCTGCCAAGCACTTGAAATTGAAACTGCATAGGATGGGGAAAGGCAGTTTGTTTTTAAACAAAACACCCTATACAGATGCTGGAGTAGCTCCAGCCAGGTCCCTGCTGAATACCAGGTTGCAGTTGGTGTCCTCCCCAAACATTTTCACCTACTTATTTTCAGGGGCTCCAAGACTAGTCTGCAAAGAAAGGTGAAGAGCAAAAGCCAGGAGATTTACTTGAAAAACATTAGTGTAGGCAGACATCTATATTTATACTAAAAATGCCTGTGAAGTTATTTTCTGTCAGAGAGAAAAGAACTCACAGGTATTCAGTTTCCTATAGACACAGTCCTGAGGACCACTGCGGCACCTCCTAATTTTGCTCTAACAAGCTGCAATTTCACCAGCTTATATTGTCAATTGTTTTCAATTCCAGCCTTTCTAGCTCCTATACTTCTGTTCCCTAGGTTCCTTTTGATGTCTGTGGCTGTATCTGTCTGAACTAGAATGGAGTGCTCAGCCTGCAAATCTGCAAATTAGGATGAGGAAAAAACACTATGCCAAATTGCTCCACTTCGCTTAGGTACTTTAACTACTGGAAAGGTTAGAAACTATCTTCTTGAAGGGCCTCTCAGCTGTAACAGGAAGCTGAGAAGTGTCTGCTCACATTTTGCAGAGGAGTAGGACACTGCACTCCAGAACGAACTGCCAGAAACACTTGAAGCTGATGAATTTGGTGTGGGGCTCTTCATTGGTTTTATGCTAAAGTGAACGAGAACTGCTCACTAGACTACAGCTGGGAGGTACTTTAAAGAAACCAGTATCTTTCATGAAAGGCTCAGTAACTGAAAGGGAACACTCCCAGTGCAGAAGTCCTGCTGTAGTTTCAATGGGAGAGCTCAGGTCTCTTGCAGCCAGACTGCTCTGAGACCTGAACCACTGCAAGGAAACCGAAGAAGGTCTTTGGAGGATGTGTCAGATACTTAAGCCGGATGCAAGCCAAATCACTAGTGTAAACATATCCATAATGTGTCTCAAGGCAAGTCAGACGGGTCAGTTTGCCACCAAAATGCTTGCTTTGCCTTGAAAAGGAGTGCTCACGCAGTCCCACGTACCACTAAGTAGTGACTCAGGAAGCTGCTCCCACAGCTTCTGCTGTCATACTTCCCTTTCCACTGCCTGGCAGGAACAAGCAAAACTTCCACCTCCAGCTCAGGCTTGGCAAATCCTGCAGTACAGCTCAGCACTCGAGCTCAGTTAGGTGGCTGAGCCCATATCATGTTAGGTGGATGCTGAGGATGGTAAGCCTGAACCACAGCCACAGTCCTGCATGACTGCAAACATTCTCCACATCTTTTTACATCAGTCTCATCTTTCATATTTCATTTCCTTACTTTATCCTTCTTGCTTGTTTGGAATCTCACCACCTAGTTTCCTTCTCAGTATTCCAGTAAGCTCTGCTCTAGAGTTTACTTTTCAGGCCTCCTTCTCAAAGCCCGTATTCAAAGAGTAACATATTTCATGCGGTCTTTTGCCCTGCATTACCAAGCAAAGGATTTAAAAGGAATGTCAAATGAAAGAAGCTTTCCAATCAAGAAAGCTGAGCAGATGTTCATAAGAAAAAATTAAAATGTAGTCTTATGAGCCAGAGGGCATTAAATCCAACAAGATTTGATCTCCGGGCAACCCAAGCTTGTTCTTCTTGCAATTTTCTGCTAACACTTCAAATGACCCCTTGGGAAAAATAAAGCTTGCCTGGCTCTGTATAGTTATAATGCCCTGACTGTACAACTGAACATAAAAATTGGTTTATAGCTGATCGCAGCTTAACTTTAAAATACAAGATTATTTAAATACTAGCAGCAGTCTGGAGCCCTACAAATGCCAGCATTTGTGCACCAGCATTTTCCCTGCAGCCAGCAGGAAGTCTGTTTGTGCAGGCAAGATGATAGATAACAAAATAATCACTTAATGCAACAGCCTTGAAGTTTACCACTTAAGTATAGCTTAGCTCAGGGGGCTGCAATTCCCTGTCAAGCGAGACAGGAAGATGCTTGATCGCAGGAAATTCTTGGGTTCAAACATGTCAGTGAAGCTAATGTGATGCTGTCCCATGGTTAATAAAGCCCTGTCTCAAAACTTGAGCTGGCTAAGGGTTCATAGACACTTTGGTTATGTGCTTAGCCATAGCAGGTTTTCACACCAGCAGAACATGTTTTACTGTGTATCAGTGAGCCAGCAGGAAAGTTAACAGATGCATTCCATCGCATGATTTTCCCATTGTTTGCTGCTTTCCTGGAATCATCATCTGCCCATTTTCTGTTTAGAATGATACATACAGCATCTGATGCTGTCACATGATTTCACTCTTGAAAAATCATAGGCTTCCTGTCTCCAAGCTTCTATTAGCCTTGATGATAAGTCATTTGCTGCAGCAATGTAGTTTTGCATTAATTTTAGTTGAAATATTTATTAAAATTATATGCAGATTATGAGAACTGAACAAGTCACAGTGTATTTCTAGATCGAACTCCACCTGTTCAGCTTGGCAACACAGTGGCCCACATTTTTTAAGACAGAGAAAAGCAGGCTCTCCTAAGAATCAGTAAGTCTGATCTGAACCTGCACTTTGATAAATAGATGTAAGTATGCAACACCTACCAAATTACTACACATAATGAGGCTTTTGCTGTTCTGTTCCTGGGGAGATGAGATGTTCTTATCACACTCAACTGATTCAACTATTCATTGGCCTACAAGTACAAAATAACATTCTTTAAAAATGTGCAATAAAATGATTGGAACAGAAGGCAATCAGTAAGCTTATTTTGGAGCACAGGGATGATGCAGGATTTTAGAGATGCTATTTTTTCTATTCTATTCTATTTCATTTTAGGATAAATTCGAATAATGCGGAGTGAAGGGGGGGGGCAGGAGGGCAGCAGAAGAGAAAAGAATGAAAACCTGGATTTACTAGAGCATGCAAGCCACAAAATAAATTTTTCAGTTTCTAAAATGGCTTCTTTGTTTCAAATGCCTTTGTCACAAAAAAACCCACCTTGTTGTGATCTGACTGTTGAGTTGACTGAATTGGGACAAAGGTGTTGTTCTTCCCTCTCCCCCACCACCCCCATTCTGACACACACTTTCGCTACCCTCTTTTAGCTATTTTAAAGGAAATTGTATGAAAACCAGGAACGGTGAGGACAAAGAGAAACATCAAAGACATCAATCCTGTAATAAACTCGGAGCAAGTGTAACTTCCACACACAGTGACCATGTGGGGGGAGAAAGGGGAGGCGGGCAACAAGAGAGTGCCATTGAAAAAAGAAGTCATCACTATCATGTGCACACGTCGGTGTAACTGAGGTGCACAGAGCCCAGGGCAGGTGCGGCAGGACAAGCCAGGCCAGCGGCCCCGCGCAGGGCGGGCTGCGGGGCAGGGCAGGGCGCAGAGCCCACTGCGGAGCCGCAGAGCCGTGCGCCTGGCGGCCGCCCAGCGCCGACCTCCTCCTGTACAATTATAAAGGATGGGGCCGTTAGAAAAAAACAAAAAATAAATTAAAAATTTTAAAAATCAACTACAAATACCCCAAATGCGCAAACCATTCTGAACCTCCAAATTTCCTTACGCCGCAAGCTCTTTCCATAAAGCGTCCCGCATTCAGAGGGGCAAAACTTCTCTCCCACCGCCGGGCGGTGGACGGGGGAGNGCGCTCCCTGCGCGCCGCCCGCCATCGGTCCCGGGCCCCCAGCCCAGGATGCACCTCTCATCCCTGGACTTCGAGGCCTTCCCCCCACCTCGTTGTCCCCGCGCTTGCCAAGGAAAGGCGATACCTGTCTGCGCTTCAGGGGATTCCAGCCACAGTGGTACGGTTAAGGTCTTACAGGAAAGCGGGGAACATCTCCAAGGTGTTATGGTCCCGGCTAGCTGGGGTAGTACTCAGCGAGCCAGTATTCTTCCTCCATATCCCATCCCACCGACCTGTCAAGGAGATCAGTATCTTTTCTTCCCCAGCAGTATATCCTGAAGGCTTTTGATCTTCAAAGTTTAAAGTCAGCTAATCGGGATCATAAGCATGTCGTTCTATTTATATAGCTCTTCCCTCTAGGAGAATAACAACTGTTTTCTCAGCATTCTCAGAATCATTTAAAGTTGCCCAGTGCAGTACGTACTGCCAGTAGGCAAGTAGTCTGTGTTTCATTCATCCTTACTGCTTCATGCATCTGTCCAGATGTTCCTTTGAAGCTCTAAGCAGCCTGTCAGGCCACACTGGCATCCCAACATTAGCCAGTAGTCTCATGTTTTTAGAAGTCCTTTCAAAATGCTGATTAACCTATTTTTATAAGTGTTCCCAATGCCTAATTTGAAAATAGCTTTCTGCATGCCTGTTTCAGGGACATGGTTTAATTTCTTCTGAATCTTCCTTTTCAGTCATTTTGATCCCATAATCAACTGCCACATTGAAGAAGTATGGTGAAAACACTTGTGTTAAACATTTAACGCCCAGGAAACACTGTTCATGTCATGGCAAAGCAGACTGGTGTTTAATTCTCCTCCTAGCTAGAGCTGTGTAGTCTCTCTTCCACCTGCCATCAGCATGCCTGATGCACCTGGCTGGTAGGTGCTGTGTCCTGCAGAGCTGATCGAGGGGCAGGGACAGAGGAGGTCCCAGCAGCCTCCCCTGCAGCTGTGTCCTCCATCAGCAAATGAGGTCCGATGCTCAATGCAACAACTCAACAGTTGGTATCAGACTACAGCTTTACCACCTCATGTCCTATTTGCATCATGCTTTGCACATTGAAGTAATCTTTCAAGCTTAATTCCATGCATCAATGCAACAAGAAAAGTAGTTCTTTCTCCCGTCTCCTGCATTACAGCAGTGTTTCTAATTACTATATCACAACGATGTTCGCCCCCAACACATTAGATCCCTGCTTTCAGGTCCTGTGCCTGAGAAACTTCTGCAGCACTAGGCCACAGGATCCACTACAGGTCTGCAGATGTCTGAATAGAATAAACTCTGAATTGGGGGACTTTTCAGGGGCTTCAGGAGCAGAGTTCAGTTATGCTTCCCAAAATAAATCTAGGAACCTCTGTTCGTAATTCATAAGACAATTCATTCATAATTATGCAAGATGAATCATGACCATGAAAAGCTAGATTCTTGCTACAGAAGTAGCCTTACTTTCCCAGATGACATGCTCTTGTTCACAAATATTAAGGAATTCAAGATGTGAGATAGAAAGTCTTTATTGACTTTTTCCCTTACTGTTGTGGCAAATTTAGGGGAGCAGACCAATATGTTTGGAGTTTCCAGATGGCCTCCTGCCCATTCTCTGGAATCATGCAATGGTACATAGCTGTACTGTAGTCATGCAGTGCCATTTCAGATTTGCCTGAATTTTTTTGAGACCCTTGTTGTCAAATTTCAGTTTGATGTACACATTCACTCTATGTTGGTATGGAACCTACCCAGGTTACTATGATTCCTGTGTTCAGCATTATTGTTTCATGGAAAGTTGAGGCAACCCAGCATTTTATAAAAAGCGTTTTTGTTTATAAGCAGTTACAGAATATTTTATCAAGCTGTACTTTCCTTTTAACAGCATAATTATTTTTAATTTATGGCAAATGAAAGGAACTGTGCATGACAGCAGAAATATAGCCTGTACTTAGAAGTGGCAGTGAAATCATATTAGAAAAAAATAGATGTAGGATCCCACTAGTTGAGCAATGTCACACTTTTCCAGCAATAGCTCATACAGCCTGCTGTGCTTAATAAAAACCAGCAAGGTCACCTGCATGATTAATTTAGCATTGGAAAGAAGGTGACAGAAGCAGCAGAAAAACCAGATAACAACATACCTCGCTCAGATATTGGTGAAAAATCAAAAGCTCAAGTCCCTTATTATTTTGGATAGAAGCTCTTGCTGTTACAGAAATTACTGATAAAGAGAAAATTGATAACAAGGACATATGTTGTGTCCTTGTGAACAGCCTAACTATTTTGACACCACCTAGCACTTTTCTCAGACAATGTGCCACCCAAGCATTATTAAATGAACCATAAGGAGTTAGGTTTTAGTTAATGGTTCTATAGTATTATTTTGTTTCCTTTTTAACAAGTCACAATTTTAATTTTGTGACAATATAGAGGTGGCAGAAATACTTTAGCTACACTTGTATTCTTTGACTTAAAATCGACAAGAGAAAGACTGTATTTTACCTAACAATCCTAGTACTGCTGGAATAATCTTAAAAGTTGTAGTAAGAAAGGATAAGGAAGGAATAAGAAAACCCTCCCTATTTACGTAAGGAACTTTCATACCTCAATTTTCAAAATCTGTAGTTCAGATTATCAATCCCTCTAGTTTTCACTCAGCATGAGATAAACTACTCTCGGCATAAATGACAAGCTTCTCAGGCTGTTCTCAAATTTCCTCACTTGCCCCTTTGGAGGGGTTTCTTGACAGCTGGCAATTCTTTGTGCCTGGCTTAGGACAAGCATCAAATACAGATTGTCCTGCGGTGGTGAATTATTATGGCTCTCATGCAACTAGGGCTGTGTGCACACAAGCTTCAGGACAATTTTTTAAATGAATCTCCTAGTTATTTTGTTCATTTCCAGTCCCACACTTCGTCTCACTTGTATTTCTTTGACTGAAGATGCCATAAAGTTTAAGATGGGAGACACTAACAGAAGCATGTAATGATGGTAACTTGAGAGATGAAGTGTGTCAGGCTTACTCACAGAGCCTTTAGAAAAATGACAGCTAAGTGAAGCGGCCAGTATGCTCATTTAGTTTACCCATTTCTGGAAGCAAAGAATTTTGCCAGAAAACACTTTGTCTACATATGAATTAAGATCATTTAATGTTATAATATTTTAATTTAAATCATTCTGGTGGATATTTCTATGTAGAAAGAGTAAAATAAAGTGATGTGGACATGAATTTCAAATACTGTATGCTAGCAATACCTGCTTTTTTCTCTTAATAAAAGTGAACAAACTCAAATATGCTGAAACCATGTCCTAATCATCACCAAGATGTATACCAATCATATTATGTTTATGTGAAAACGGAAGATTTGCATTTATAAGAGAAAAAATTTAAATCAATTTAGAAGGAAAAAGGAAGGGTGATGCTTTTTTTTTTATTAAATCTATTATTTTCATTCATCTTCTGCCATTAACTAGATCCACACTCTGAATGCATGTGCTACACTTCATGCAAAGATTACAAAGTGTTTCACCAACAATGATTCATGAAGATTCACAACCTCTGGTGATTTGGATAAATATTTATGTAAATGTCATACAGATCAGCAAACTGACTCACAGACAAGTGGTGTTTGTAAAACAAAAAAAAGCACTAAGTTTGGATGCATCTTTTTTTTTTCTTTTGCATTTCAGTTTAAAAGCTTACAATTCCTGTTTTCCAGATATGTCAAGTGTGCACATAGATCCAGAGAAGGAATGAAAACTAGATTACAAGAGCAGCAAATAAGGTTACCCAAGCATCTGACCATGTCTTTGTTTAGAAAATTTTAACTTATGGATGAACAGCTATTCTTCTTATAAAGAAAGTAAGCATGTTGCATGAGTTCTCCTAAGATGATGCCTGAAAGGACATGAAAGAATGGAGTTCGTCCAAGGAATACATTGCAATATTCTCTCCAGTCAGTGGGGGCACCAAGGATCTCACTTACCATGGAAATGTTAACATTTAGTTCCCTTATGTAAAGAGTACTATGTCTTTAAAAATTAACTTCACAGATTGTGTCTGAACTGCAAGCACTGCATTCTTAAAAATGTATCGATTCCTCAAGTAGACAGAATCAGAGCCTGATATTCCATGTTGTCCTTATGATACATTTATGCCCTGAAGTTATAACTGTGAGAAACGATGGTTTGCAAGGACATCCAGGAAAGCAGACTGCCTGCCTAGTGTAGATATCAGGGAGGATCCCTGTGCAAGGTCACATTGCTTCCTGAATGCCTACCAAATCCTAATTTCTTGTGAGAGAACTGAGTTTTCTCAGGTTACCGTAGGATTTTGACTGTAGGGTCAGAAGAGTATAATATAATTCAAAAAGTATTTTAAAAAAATATATATTTCCTATTTTTTTAATGTAAAACAGGCATAAAGAGCCAGAAAAGAATATAAGGTATATGCAGACTTTGAAGGGATGACAATTTTCAGTCTTTGTGTCAGAGAAAACAAATATTTTGTGAGACTCTTTCTAACAACATTGCCTTCAAGGCTAAACTACACTGTGTGTTGATTTAGAGTGATTTAGAGGGAAATCAATATTTTGTGATGGTTCTTTCAGTACTCCATATTATTTTTGTGACACTTCAGAAAGTGTACTAGACTGGTGAAAGGTCTCACCTAAACTTTGCCTGAACTGCAAAGGGAGAGTCACAGCAGCAGTGAAAGCAGCAATTCCCGTTCAGTAGAGAATTATCATCTTTTCTTTAAAGCTTGCATGGCATTGGAAAGATTTAAAGCCCTAAGTTGCAAAGATTGTTTATGCCAAGAGAAAATTAAAACTGAGGACAAAACAATTTAATGCAATGTATGGTTTACTTAGTGTATTGGTGCATGTGGGACTTTGAAGGCTGAGGACCATTTTGAGAGCAGAAAAAACTGGTAGGAGCTTCACTGGGAATTTTCAAATTAACTTCAAATATTATGCTTTCCAATAGTTGTGTCTAGGGAATTTATATCTCTTGGGGTCTTCCTTAATGGAATCAAGAAATTATCTTTTTTTTTGACATCTGTGTCCAGACGTTGCAGGAACCTCTCAAGAGCTGATTCTTTGCACTGGCAGTATGTATAATGAAATATCTTCAGGCTTGCAGCATGCACAGCATAATTACTGTAATTTCTGTCTTATGCCTGAAAGTTCACAGGAATTTTCTGAAGACTCACCAGAAGAGGATCAAAGATTTTCTGTTTGTTGGGGCTTAGAGATTGTGCTCCCAGTTCAAGTGCAATATTAATGGTCACCCAGCAGTGTAGGCATGCTTTTGCAGCCTGTCTGACAACAGAAGCTAAAGCTGTTCCTCCCCGTCTCTAATAAAGAGTCTTGAACTTCATTAGTGCAATCTTATGGCATAGCAGAAGTTCTCAGTTTAGCTAACCCCTGTCCAATCCTAAACTTCCACTGACCGATTTGGTTCTGTAGATGACAAGATCTGTAGCTGTCCCAGTAGAGAACTGGAATCTCCCTGCTCAGAAAAAGCTGTGTCATCATGCTAAAGAAGCTTGCTCCACAAGAGGATCACACCTGGTAACAGTGGAAGTGAACCTGCCAATAATCATGTATTTGTGCCAGAAACACAGTGTTGCCAAATATTACATCTTTACTGTGAGATTTATGCTATTTAGTGTATTTCTTGAAGTGCCAGTACACTGAGTCTTAAGATTTCAGGAAAAGTGCATCTTTTTATTAAAGGAAAAGGGAAAAAAAGTACTCTAAAATCTTACGTTTGTGGAAAAAACCTTGAAAAAGTTTGGACGTATGAACAGAATGTAGGCTAAAGCTTAGAAATCAGAAAGCATACTGATACTACTTGACGTTTTAAGTCTCTTGAGAATACAAGCATTTTGATCACCAGCATTTGAAAATGCCACTGATTTTAACAGGACCCAGACTTCTCATGTCTCTTTCAATCTTATGCAATTGCTAACAAACTTCTAAAAGTTGTGCTTTTTTCTGTTTTTCTTTTTTAGAAAGAAATATGAAATCTAGCACTGAACAGCACAAGCACAGAATAAAAATGACATGCAGCACAGAGCCAGCCTTGCCTTCTTCCTGAAAAATATAAGCCGTTGGCATTGCAGAGGTTTTTTATGGAGAGTTTTATTATCGCAAGCAGCAGCAGTTGCACATTTTGAAATTAGGTCAACACATATTTGTCCAAATACTGAACCATTACAGGAATGCTATCCTAAAACAATTCATCTTGTCTTATCCTTTATTACAGTACTTCTCTACAGGAGTAGTCACGGGTGATTTTGAGCTGGATTTTGTGCTAAGAGGTTTCTTCTTATTTCTGTAACAAACTGCTATCCTGAAATATATCCTATTTGTCATGATTCTTAAACTGCAGTTTCTCATACCAAGAGATTTGATATAGCAAATCCTATCTTCTTGTGATTCCTTTTTAATTGGGTTTGAAATTAATGGAAATCCAGTGTGATCACATTAGGCTAAAGCATGGTTTGGCTTGCTTTGCTGTAAAAGGGAGTAAGATTGTCTGTCCACCTACGAACCAGTAACCTCTCGTTTGTTTAAGGAAATAGAAGTGTTTGCTTGTTATCCCATGAAGTTGATTCCCAGGGACTGACAAATGCCTTGATTCTCTCTGGGAACGTGGCCAAGATAAAATAGATAACAGCATGGCAAATAGTGTAATTTGTTCCTAAGAAAAGTCAGTAGGATTTTATTTTTCACCTGTGACTAAATGGGAGCATGATATTCTGCTTTAGAAGACATCCTTCCTCATTATCAATTAAAAAATAGAGCCAGAGCCAAGATTTTCTGATATAAACCTTCTTTTTTCTTAAGAAAACTGTTAAGAATTAATAGCAAACTAGAATATTTGCTGACATTTAAAGCCAAAATATTAAAATTACAAAAAAGGGATTTTTTAAAAGAACTAATGAGTTTTCTGCGCAAGCACTTTAAATCAGAGATTATATTAACATCAAAGGTAAATGTGTTTGAATCCCCACTTCTGTGAACCCTTTTGTGGGTTAGCCAGTGATAATGTTGTTAATGGAGATGTATTTTTACTTGTCAATAAGCACTGTGGTATCTGTAGGAGGAGCCTGTACCCATCTTGTCTAGCATGGTAGGAGAATGCACAGTGCGTCTGGGTTTAAATCATGAAGGACATAACAGATCTGGTTTGAAATAAGCTTGTATTAAACCCCTAACCAGCCTTTAACTGTTTTCCTTTTAAATGGTGGAAATTTCCTATGTGAGAATGTTGTTTATAGAAGAAAAATCTTGATTCATGATCAGAGGAAATGTTATTGCAATATACATGAACAATTCTTGACTAATGCTAATCATACAGAGATACTTGAAAAAAACCCCTCACAGTGAGTTTGTTCTCTCCCAGAGAACACACATGGACATGCACGTAGAATGGAGAGTGCCCAGAATCTGGAATGTGGACACTTAAGAGAAACAACCTTTGGGCAGGTATTTTCTACTTGTCAGGACAAATTGGTAATGAATTACAAACTGGTATCATTAGGATCATCCTTTCAGCAGCTTTCAGGGTTGGGTGGTTTCCAGGGCTGAGAGCCTTGGAGAATATTTTAATAGAGACAGCAGCTGTTGATGCAGCCTGGTTGATCCTTCTTCATTCATTCCGGCTCACAAGAAGAGCAGATGATACTAAGGCTTAGTGTTCACAAAGGTTAACAAGCTCTATGCTATACTCTTACTAGGTAGGTAGCAAATATTCATACTTTAAATATAAGAAAACTTAGGTAGAAGATCTGTGCTATCACAACACTTTGTTATCCACTGTGTGGGTCAAGGACAGAGGATGACTTAATAGCACAGCCTGTGGTGAAGGAAAAGAAGAGCAACCACTCTTCTGACCGAGTAGTTCCTGCCTCCCAAATACTGCAGGCTGGTGGATATGCCCTGTCAGCCTCACATGCTTAGTGCACTTGTACCTTCTGTACATGGAATAGCTGTGTCCCTGGCATAGGGCATGGTATACATTCCAAGGGAAAGGATATTTTGTTGTCGTTTCTTGGTTGGTTGGATTTTTTGTTGTTTTCTTCTGGGTAAGCACAGCCAAGGGTAGATATCTCCAGAGTGTGCATCTGGGAAAAACTTGAGGAGCTAGCTTGAGTCTACAGGTTTACAGGCTCATCAGTCACCTTAAATACCACCTGCCTGGGAATCCCACACATCACTGATGCTGAGAAAGGTTACATACCCACAGGAGGCTGAGGGAGGAAAAATAAAAATCAGCTTCGTACTTAAATAGAGAGAGAGAAAAAAAGTGTTAGGCTTTAGGTAATAAGATGCAGTGAAAAGTAGAATATTTGTCAGGTAAACAAAAAGTAGGCAATCCCAAATTCCAGTATTTTGGATAAAAAAAGGGAGAAAGGTTATGTCTAGGGGCACTAGGGGCATAGTATGAAGCTTGGTTAGCCTATGAAGAAGAAAAATGAAGCAAAGGCTTACACACTGTATCTCTGATTTTAGTGGCCATTTTCTCCACAAGGAGTCAGTGAGGTGTGGAGATGCTTCCTTTCCGTGAGGCAGGCCTCTCACCAGTGTGGGTTCACTCCACAGCCTTAGGTGGGTTGCTAGCCAGGTCAAGAGTGGTGCAGTGGAATATTTATGTGCAACCAGAGGCTTGGTCTTCACATGGCCTTGTCTAGTCTGGCATGGTTTTATCTTCCTCTGTCCCTGGTGCTGCGGTGAGCCAAAGGTAACGTGATCAGTGCTGGCTGTGATGGTGGCTTGTCCAGGGTATGGTCTCTTCTGGTGAGTGCCTGAGCCTGGGGGAAGCCATGATGCTGTCTTTAATCCATCCTGGCCTGGTGGAAGCTGTCTTTAACTTGCAGTGTGGATGTGCCTTCCCCCATCTGGTTTTGGATCCCCTGTGTTGGAAGAGGCTCCAGCGAAGGAATGGAGGCAGGTGTGGGGCTGTGGGATGATGTCCCTCTGCACATAAGGTTAAAGCATTGCATTTGGTCTGTGAGAACTCAGAGGGAGACTCTGTGGATAGAGAGGAGGATGGCAAAGAGCTGGCTCTACTTGGAGAAAAGGTGGCATGGGGAGGGCCTGCTGGCAAGTGGAAGCATGGAGTGAGCAGGTACAGGAGGTGGCATAGTGACAGTGTGTGTCCATGGAAGGTGGTTGTAGGGGGCTGCTCACCCCCTTCCCCTTGCCACACCAACTGCTCTGGATCCACCTGGCATGGACATCCTTTTCCCCAGGACACAGCTGTGTGCCACAGGAGAACATTGGCCTGGCCATTGGGAAATCTTGGCACATAGAACTGGCTGCTGGAAGAGAATCAGAGAGCCTGTTACATTGGAAAAGACCTTTGGAGATCATCAGTCCAACCTCTGACTCAAAACCACCATATCAAATAGGCCATGACATTAAGTGCCACATCCAGTCTTTTCCTAAACATCTCCAGGGACAGTGACTACCACCTCTCTGGGCAGTCTGTTCCAAGGTCTCATCACCCTTTCCATGAAAAAATGTCTCCTAATGTCCAAGCTGAATCTCCTACAACTTAAGACTACGTCCCTTTGTCCCGTCATTTGTTACCTGGGAGAAGAGCCTGATCCCCACCTGACTGTGCCCTCCTTTCAGGCAGTTACAGAGAGTGATGAGGTCCCCCCTGAGCCTCCTTTCCTTCAGGATCAACATTCCCAGCTCCTTCAGCTGCTCCTCACAGCACTTGTGCCCCAGACCCTTCCCCAGCTCCGTTGCCCTTCTCTGGACACACTCCAGCCCCTCAATGTCTTTCTTGCAGGGAGGGGCCCAGAACTGAACACAGGATTTGAGGTGTGGCCTCAGCAGTGCCCAGTACAGGGGGACGGTCACTGCCCTGCTCCTGCTGGCCACACCATGGCTGATCCAGGCCAGGATGCCATCGGCCTTCTTGGCCACCTGGGCACACACTGGAGCATGTTCAGCTGCTGCTGACCAGCACCCCCAGGTCCTTCCCAGCCATTCTGCTCCCAGCCTGCGGCGCTGCCTGGGGTTGTTGTAACACAAGAACAGGACCCTGCACTTGGTTTTGTTGAATCTCAAAGCTTAGCTTCCCTGACCTGTAATAAAGCAAGAGACGCTTGCACTCGGTAAACCCCCACCGAGACCCCACCGCTCCGCGGGCAGCGGAGCGGGGCGGTGCCATGACGGCGCGGCGGGGGCGGTGCCGGTGCCGGGTGCCCGCCCCGACATGGCCGCTTCCTGCAGGTAACGCGCCCGCCGGGCCGGGGCTGCAGCGCCCGTCTCGCCCGGCTCTGGCTGGGAACGAGGAGCCGCGGGGGCCGCGGGAGCGCAGGCAGCCTTTGCCGCTGGTTCCCCTCTCCTTCCGTCCCCGCCGTGCCGCCCTGTGCGGGGAGCAGAGCCCGCGGCGGCCTGGCCGCTGTTCTGGCTCTCTCTGTCACTGTCAGGACGAGGTGGTGTAAGGGTGAGAAGGCCAAGCCAGTCCCTACGGCTGCCTCACAGCTTTTATAGCCTCCCCCGTGTGTGCTCAGGGCAGAGCAGAAGGGGCACTGCTGTGAGGGTGGTGAGGCCCTGGAACAAGTTTCCCAGGAGGTTGTGGGTGCCCCAGTCCTGGCAGTGTTCAAGGCTTTGAGAAACCCGATCTAGCAGGATGCGCCCCTGCCCATGGCACGGGGTTTGGGACTGGCTGATCTTTAAGGTCTGTTCAAACCCTTAGCATTCTGTGATTCTAAGACGCGCTCCTGTGGTTGTTCCTGTTATCGTTGCTGTTTGCAGCGAGTGCCCAGAGCCCGGGGGTTTGCGGGGTGTCGATGGGAGGTTTGGTGCTGGTTGTCCCTAGCAGAGGTGGGATGGGACAGCCGCGGAGACGCGCTGGAGCCTGGATGCCTTCAGGCGCATTTGGCCGGTGCTGGAGCTCTTAAATCTCACCTTCTGGCCTCCTGAATATATTTACATATATGTATATTTTCCCCAGATGTCTGTATGAATACTGTGCCCTTATATGTTTGGTGTGGCGTGCCTGCGGCACAAAACCAAGCCAAAACTGAGTAACAAAAGCTCAACTTATCACTGATCGTGGCGCTCCCTCTGCCGACAGCCGCTGCTCAGCTCTGCCCGGCTACCAGGTGCTTTCGTTGTCAGAAGTCGTTTCTACAGCAAATAAGGCTTCTACAAAATAAGCTTCGTGCATTGCATTAAGGCTTTACGTTAATCTTTGTAGTAACTTCAGGCCAGTTTTGTGACGTGCTGTAACCTTAGCTCGTATTGCAAGGGGAAACCGTTTTC